>OMLP01024982.1:0-18842 GCA_900302685.1 Spondyliosoma cantharus | reverse complement strand
AGGAGGCGGACACATAATGTCGTATGTCTAATTTGATATGTAGATCATGCTCAAAGCTGCTGTAAGCGGTATTTTATATTAACAATCAAATCAAATTCAAATGACAATGTGACAGGGTTCACATGAAGTGATGAACCTATGAAGAATCCTCACCAAACCCATTGTTTTGGGTTTCTTGGCGAGGACTTTACTATTTTAGTTTGCTCTTATGGTCTCAAAGCACCAAACAGCTGAACAACACAGTTAGCAACCAGCTGGAGAACATGATTGCGCATTTACCCCCGCCTCCTTTTGGGGACCCAAAAAGAGGCGGGCCTAAATGCTCCGAACAGCTTTTGGTCGTTCTGGCAAAAAGGAAAGTGATGTATGCCTGCTCTCATCTATAGCAAAATGTATATGGCTTAGTGATCAGAGTTTTGGTTCACAGGCAGTTCAGATCTGGTAGCCAGAAGATGGCTGGCCATGACAGAGAAATATGTCCGCCAAATTTATGATAATATCTGGGCCAGAATCCAGGCCTATGTCAGGGGCACCTGTGTCCTGGCTATAAGATCTGGACCACCTCTGGACAGTGATTCATTGCTGTATGTATGTGAAGCAGACTAGTAACTAACTGGCCTGTAAAAATACAACAGAAGGACAGCAAGGGGAAGTTTTTGCCCAGATATATATGATATGGACATCTGCTGGCTGCATCAGAAGCCCAGAAATATTGGCTGTTAATGCTAGAGTAAACTAAATCATCCTTAGACCATAGCCACAAAGTTCCAAGATTGGTCGAGACCAAAAAAATAGCATTGTTCTTCAATTCACCATGTCACCAGAAACAAGACTCCAAATAATTGCTTAAACTGTCTGCTACAGACATGAGAGCGGTATTTGTCCTCTCATCGTACTCCTCCATCGTTTTCTCTTTCTTGATTTGTCACCTCGGTCAATAAAATGTCAGCAGCAACAGGCGTCACCCCCTTCAGCACACACGAATGTTAAGACTTCATAAAGAAGGTCACTGCAAAAGCCGGACAGAGAATCCTCTCCTCTTGCCTCGAATAACCCGATGTCCAAAATGTCAAACGGTTTGACGATCAATAACGCCGTTCAGCCGCGGCAAAGGTCTCATCGCTCTCTTTCTCTCTCTCTCTGTATTTCTGTTTGCAATCTCAGAAAGTGAGTTTTTCCAAGCGGTAAAGCATCACCCAGAATTTTAACTTCCTGCATTTAAAAAAAACACAAAAACATTTTGAGTGTGTGACCTCTGACCTCGCTGTGTAGGAGAGATTGTTACAAAATAAGAATCAATGTGGCGCTTTGTGCCTGAAATATACAAGTTGCGGCTGTTGTACTTTGTATGCAGACCGGCGTCGTCTGTGTTTGTGCTCTCAGGGCTCCTCTCTAACATGAGCACACTCTTATTTAGACTCAATTACAGACAGGACTTAATGAATGCCACAGCAATCGTGTGTGCGCGTGTGTGTGTGTGTGCACTCAAAGAGAAAAGGGAAAAGGATGGGACAGGATGAATAAACCCAGTGGTATAACACACAGGGAGCATCATGGAGCTCCAAGAGAGAGTTCTGCACGCTAATAAACCTTCCGCCCAAATTAATGACATTGAAATCCCAAAGAACAACACAGCAACGGCGCAGTAATTCAGGCTTTATACCCTCTGAGCAGCAGGGCCGGTTGTACCTTGGCTTCCAGGATCAACCACGTAAGTTATTGGGCTCGGGTTGCCATCTAGTGGTGGTTCACGGAGCACAATACCCCTCCTGTCTTTTTTCTCATTTCATGGTCTGTACCCAGTCCTCAGGTAATTTAAGGGAGAGGAATTACCTCCCCAAAAGGTACAGTTGTAAAGGAACTTAATGGTAAAGTTTAAAAAGTCCTGAGAGAAATTAATAGGAAGAGTTTTCCCCATTAAAATAACAGGGACAAACGACCCCTCTATAGCGATCTGTCACAAGTGCATGAAAACAGAACTGGCTTGAGGACAATTGCCTCACTCCATTATCTGACAGTGTAGGGTTCCATTAAACACTGAAAGGGATTCTGTTTAGGATACAGTTTTTGAGGGGTTCAAATTAAAGTGTGACAATCAACCCTGTTCTCCCCTAATCCAGTTTGGACTGTTGTCTCCACGAAACACCATGGGCCATGTCCCGCTGGTTTATTAATTTATGAACTTACTGTCAGTCTAAACACGTTTTAAAAACAGAATTGTATCACCACAATATTGCATGGTGACACGTTGAAGTGCTTTTAAAAACTCAAATACCTGTGATACATCTGTTTTTCCCAATAAATTGTGGTCTTCACATACACTGATTTCTCATAAAAGATAATGTAGGCACCAGAGCCCATCTATAAAGTCTAATCAAAGGAAACAAAGCCTCAGGCTGGGAGGATGCATGAAGGCCAAGGACCGTGGTCATGGAGGGTTTAACCATTTGAACAAGCAGTGCAGTCTTACCTGTTTGTCATGCTATCAGCTGTATAGAGCTATTTTTTTGGCTCAACTGTCGCAGTAAAACTCCACTGCTCCAGGTGAGGCTCGAACTCACAACCTCGGCATCACTCTGCAGGTTACTGTCTTATAAGTACCGCGCGCTGACCGATTGCGCCACTGGAGCTCTGCAGGACACTCTCACTATCCTGACTGACCTCACACTGTTGACTGTCTTTTGAAAGGAAACTTGATTGATTGATTAACACGACAAGAGCAGGATGCCTTAGGGCTGCTGCAACGAGTCGAGCAGGTTTGCGCACAAAAACAAAATCTCATTAGTTCACTGTCAAACGAGAGGTCAGCATTCATTTAGCAGGTATATGTTGCCTTTGTTTGGTCATCTTTTTTTTTTTTAAATAACATTCAAAGTGATGTGTTCTTATATGTACAAAGCCACAACGGTAAAACTCCACTGCTCCAGGTGAGGTTCGAACTCACAACCTCGGCATCACTCTGCAGGTTACTGTCTTATAAGTACCGCGCGCTGACCGATTGCGCCACTGGAGCTCTGCTGAACTAAGTGTTCCTGAAAAAGAAACCAGACTTAACTTGTCCAATATTTGCATATTTGACTGGTTCCATTTTTTATGCAACTCACTACTATTTCTCCTGAAGTAAATGTAATCGACTTATAACTGAGTATTTTTATCTTGAGGTATTGCTAAGAAGTTCCTTTACTGCTCCACAAGGGAGAGCTGTGAGGTATAAAATGCTCAGGGTTAATTTCATGCAGATTATTTACATTGCATAAAGCTGGGATTGTAGACATTTCTCCTTGTTATGTGCTGGTGTCAAACACAGTTTAAACACAACCTCCAGTGGCATAATGAGTCAGCGTGTGGTACTTATAAGACAGAGACCTGCGTGAGTGATGCCAAAAGTTCAAGCATCACCTGCAGCAGCAAAATCTGGCTTTCCTCTGATGTAGACGCCTCCCCTGTGATCAGACAAAAAAAACTGACTCAGTCTCTTGTTTTGTTTATTGCCAGGTAGCTAAAACGCCACCACATTGAATATAAAAAACACAAACTCACCTCAACAAAAGCTATTCACAACGGAGCTGATTAACATACAAGTGTGTTCTGAAAGGATGTAACGCAGGGTGAATATAAAAAAAAAACAGTTTGTTTGTGATTGAAGTGCTTAAAGGTTGTGGTGGAAACTACGTCTCCAGTGAGGTGGGGGTAAGAAAAGGCAGTTCAGCCGTCAAATACTGAAAGTAAAAGCAGATTTTTTTTTACATGATTCTGACTGTGAAACCAAAAAACATCAGAGTACAGTTTGATTCATGGCACAAAAATACATTGTGTGGTTGTGTGTCAATAAGGCACATTTATGCATTTAAGAGTCTCATTTCTTGGCGAGTTTTAACTCGAAGACATCCGGTAAATGGACAAAACCATTTCAACATCAGTAAAAAAAACAGTACAAAACAAAACTCACAGCAGCTGTCTCAGGGTGTGTGTTCCTTTTGGCCACTGAGGGGTGCCGTTCAGTCCGTTTCACCGCAGAAGAGAGGTGAATATAACAACTGTCTGTGTAACTCTGCTGCAGTGTGACTGCTCGTCGATTAGCCCAGCTAGAGATCAGTCACACATAAATCAACCGTCACTTCTTTTCAGTCAACTTTACATTGTTCGTTTGGCCTTCATGCATAGCCTTTATTCAGAGTGGCTCTGCGGTTGTACCATTAAATCAAACAGGTCCACATGAAATACTGCTCATTGTTTCCAGGAGAAAAGCTGCGCTGCTGCACCATGTCCAACTTCATCGACACGCGACGTCTAGAAATGTCTCGACCGGTCCGGCGTCAGCTGACTGTTTCAAAGGCCGGCCATCAGAGGAGGTGAGCGTTCAGGTCGTACTTCTCGCAGAACTTGTCCGTGATGGGGATGCAGGTGAGGTACTCGCACCAGTCGCACTTCACCGGGTAGATGTAGAAGAGGACGGCCAGTGCGGAGAGCAGGCCCAGGAAGACCAGCAGGAAGATGCAGATCTGGACACGCTTCCGGTACATGTCGGAGCGGCCGAAGCTGAGGAGCAAAAACTTGCGTTATGCTAGTACAGAACACCTCGTACTGCAGAAAACTCTATCTTTTCAAAACCATAAGGACGATGCTTGGGTTTCGGAGGTGCAAGTTTTTCATCCCAGAGCTTTTTATGTGTACTTGCTGGGGGTTGGATGAGAACATCACTACTATTCTCCTATATGTTCAGAAATTATGAAGCTACAGCCAGGAGACAGTTAGCGTAGCTTAACATAAAGACTGGATGCAGCAAGAAACAGCTAGCCAAAGATAAAAAAAAAAATGTACAGCTACAGAAGTGATGGTAGGTTTCTTTCCTTTGGGTGGAGACAAGCTTTACCAAGCTAAATTCTAAGCTAAGCTAACCATTTGCTGGCTGTAGCTTCATAATTGGTGTACAAATACAAAAGTTGCACCGATCTTCCAATATAAATGTTGGTAAACCCTCATATGTTCGCATTCAGATGCATTCTGTCTTTGAGCAAACCCGCCACACAACCCCGTCGTCACCTACCTGATGTACGGCAGGAAGGCAAAGGACAGGAAGAATCCCGACACGAAGCCGCAGATGTGGGCGAAGTTGTCGATCCAAGGGAGCAGGCCGAAGGAGAAGAAGAAGACGGAGATGGCCAGCAGCTTGGCGAAGGCTCGCCACGGTCGCTCGAGGATCTGCCAGCTCTGAAACAGCTCCACGAACAGACAGGCAAGGATGCCAAACTGGCTGCCTGCAGGACCCACCTGAGACGAAACGGAGGGAACAGGTCGTTGACAAAGAGGGCTCTGGTATTCATAGAAACAGCCAGTAAAGCTTCTGGGGTTTTTAGTTGTACCTCGGCTCTGTAGGGCAGGAAGATGGATGAGGCCAAATTGCCTGTGACGCCGCTGAGCATGTAGATGATGGAGACCCTCAGCCACCCGGCCAGCTTCTCTATGTCCCTCAGCACCGTCATCTGGAAAAACACCGACACCAGGCAGTGAAGGATCCTGCAGAACCAGACAGCGACGTTATTTTTCACAACTGTGATTCAAGCAGATGAAACAGATCTATCTGGACTGCTTTAAATATTCAGTCCAATTGTGAGATGAAGCAAGGTTCAGTCACCCAGCATGAAGAAAGAGAGACAGCCAGAGTCTGGAGAACTGGTCTGGGATCTCCGGGTTGAGGAAAGGCAGCAAGCCGCACACGTCGTCCATGCAGGCCACCTGGAAGAGAGAGTCACAGTCAGGAAGATAGAGGCTAAGTCAACACTGAAGAGGCAGCCTTTATATCGACTGCCACCCTGTGGAGGAAAATGAGACTGCTGAATTCAGTCCAAAGTGCTTTCAGCTGACAGCTCTCTCTGCAGAGCTCCAGTGGCGCAATCGGTCAACGCGCGGTCCTTATAAGACAGTCACCTGCAGCGCGATGCCGCGATTGTGAGTTCGAGCCTCGCCTGGAGCAGCGATGATTTTAAACTCAAACGTCTGCCAGAGAGACCCACTGATGTATATGAATGGCGAATAAAAATCAGCAGTCAGATTGATGAGAGCTTGTAAAAGTAGAAACGAGTGTTTGTCCTACCTGAGAGCAGAGAGTAGCCTCCTCGTGGAAGTAGCCGTGCATGAAGTCGCAGTACTCCCGAGAGGTGATTTCACATCTGCGACATGAAACGCATGATTAGCTTGATTGTTACTTTGGCATTAATATGTTATTTTTAAACGTTCAATCAACCTCATAAAAATAATCAGCATCTTCACCATACAACAGTCTGTTGATCCTGCACAGTGCTCACATGTTATATTCTTTTAAGGTAATTATTCATATACTTAAGATTTTCTACATGATTTGAAGTAATGTAGAACTGAATTGATCCTTTTTTTTAGTGTAGTGTCTATGATTTTATTCATTCTGTTTCAAAGGTATTTCTGTCAGGACGTTATATGGTGCGATGAACACAAATTATTTAAAGCTGCAACAAGGAACTGTCGTGTTTTGTTAATTTCGGCGCCTCATGTGGACAAAGGCGGAAACAAAGTGTTGTTTTAGCTTCGTACTACCCGACTACAACGCAGCTTCTTTCCTCAGGCTGCGAGGCCTCTCAATTTATCCTCAGCTATCTGCTATTAAAAAAATAGTTTTGATTTTATGACTTATCCGACCCAGATAAGCCAGAAACTGACCCAGCGACCACCATTAATTATATTAATGATATAATATGAAGCCAGTCTTCTCGCTGATGGTCTTGTTTGCTTATGCAGGTCGTAAAGAGTCAGCACTATTCAAATGTGATTGTTTCGTAACCAGTTTGAGGTTCACTGCAGTATATTTAACATTTAAGCATGAGAACAGTCACACTGATCCTTACCGTCCTTTGGTTCCGATGCAGCAGGGCCGGCCCGTGATGGTGCAGTCTATGTGGGGGAGGTTGGTGTGATTCCCAGAGTTGTACCTTGTGCAAACCTGCAGATTATAACCAGGGAAGTGTTGATTTTTAAAACATTAAGTCTAAACATCTCGCCAGTGTGTAGAAGATTTAAACTTCAGAGACTGAAGTGAGTAAAAACCTTTTCATGAAGTTAATTGTTTGATCACATTTATTTCACTGAATGTCAATAATCACAGTACAAAATCAATTCAGCGTCATACCCTCTGAAGAAGTTAGATAAATTGGCTCATAATTTCACCATGACGCACGTACTTGAGACTTGGGTCACATTTCTGATGGCTGATAAGGCGATGATGATTGTGTGACTGAAAGGCACCTCAAACGATGGCCTAACATGACTTTTGATCAGAGTAAGAAACAGTTTAAAAATCAGCTGAGTGCTCCGACTGCTACGGTACTTACTGGCCACTTGGTGATGTCATCAGGCCACTCATGAGGTGAAACTGAGGCTGGCTCCAGACAAATTCTGCAAAATCAAGAGCAAAACAATGAACAAAAGAACATTCTCGTCATCACACATGTGTGGACTTAAATGATGTCTTCTACGTATTCGTATACCGTGCCTCTTGCCTGAACAGTATCGATAAGGGTACCACTAGTTTTAGGTGACAGTATTTTTTATGTTACCTGGGGTCCTGATGGCAGACTGAACCATATTGGCGGAGCGTACCATTCAGATGGGGAGCACTGTGATGCTGAGGCCACCTCACCCACACTGCCAAGGTACTCTGCAGGAAGACAGGCACATAAATGGAAAGAGGTCAATGCTAACAAAAATACAACATTTCATCTACATATTTAAAAGGTATAATGTAAATATACGGGAATGGATCATTTCTAGCTAAATGTTTTGGGTTAGGACTATATGACCCTTCTGTGAGTCTGTAAGGTCCAAACTGACCGAACACTCCTCCTGTAAAGTCTGCAGGCAGCCGGAGCGATCGTTCCTCACGCAGCAGCCGGACTCCCTCTCTCTCGCTCTCTTCTCCTGGATCAGTTTGTGGATCTCCTGGTCTTGACGCATGCAGGGGGAAAACTTGGCTCCCAGGTGGATCAGCGCCTCCTGCGGGACGACATGACAGCTCAGTGAGGCTGTGGATCTACAGTAATCTAAACTACCCAAACAGTTCCTCAGACGAGCTCAAGTGACCCTTCACTGTCACCATCTGTGATGTTCCGGATGTGTTCGGCTGATGAAAACATGATCTTGTTACAATCTTTTCTTTCATACAGTTGAATCGTCAGTGTTAGGAAGCTACATTTTTTAATCATTCGTCCATCACTTTTAGCTATTTAACCCCTTCCATTCATCAATACAAATCATTTATTCAGCTAAATATTAGCTTACTATTTTAAGCGTTTGCCCTAGCTAACTGTTTCAACAATCTATCCAATACTTTTGTATTACTTTGTCTATTATATACTTTGATATATCTGTTACAGACATTTAATTCCTTACTTAGAGCTTACCACCTATTTTAGCTGGCTGTTTTAACGGTGTATCTTGCTTTAAGATAGCTATCTCAACCGTGTAACTATTCTAGTTAGTGTTAACTCTTCTAATTAGTGTTAACTATTCCAACCATTTATCCAACACCTTTTTATTAGCTTTGTTATTCATTACTTTGAGTTATCTGTTTCAAACATTTTATGAATTACTCATAGCGAACAACCTGTTTTTTGCTTCCTGTTTATTTTACTTTAAGCTAGCTTTCTCAACCATTTAGCTATCTCAGTAGCATTAACTATTTAATTTATCCAATACTTTATTTTAACTTTATTAATAATTACTTTCAGTTATCTAATTGAACCATTATATTTTACCTAAAATTCTAAAATCTTTTTAGTGGTCTAGTTCAATGATTTAAATATTACTTTTAGCTTTATTAACCATTAGCTCCAACTGATTGCTCCAATTATATACCAACTGATTGCCTTGCTTTAAGCTAACTATTTTAACCATTTATCCAATACTTTGTTAACTTTACTGTTAACTAATTTGACTTCAAAAATTTAAATCCAATACTTGTAGCTCACTATCTGTGTTTTCACTGTCTGTTTTAATAATTAATCCATGTCTTTTAGTTGTTTAAATGGTTTGTCCTACGTTTAGCAAACTATTTTCAACCATTTATCAATATTGGCTAGCATTAATTATTTCAACCACTATTTGAAATACTTAAATACTTAAAATTACCTTCACTTTGATTTACTTTACTAGTTATTTATCTCAACTATTTACTTTTTTGCAATCTATTTCAATGATTTATCCATAACTATAGTATTTTGACTTCTCTGGTTGCTTACGTGCTAATGAGTTACCGATGACTTAATATTCGGATTTTCTTCTTTTCTCCCATTTTAATCAAATCATAGTTTCAGTTAGAAATTAGTTGATTAACTTTGCAATTTTGAAATGTGTCCCTTCAATCAGCAGAAGCACCCCTTCTTTGGGATACACAGATCTAGACAACTAGAGCTTTATACGCTGGAGGTTTTCCCATTTGACAACCACACTTAAATGTTGAGTAAATCATAGATAGAAGATTATAGATGGAGGATAGAAAATACTTACTGAGCTCGGACCAACCCAGAAGTTTTGTTGTTGCACGAACTTAACGTTTTCATAAACTCCCTTGTTCCTTAACACCTACAAAAAAGTTTTGAGTGAGTATTTCTGATTATTTTCATACATTCTCCACAATTTCACCGACCATATACATATCTTGTCATCATGAATGCTGTAAAATACACTCACAGAGTCGACAGTTTCATGTTGTGAGAAGCCCACAGGAGCAATGCCATAGATAGCGACAGCCAGAATGGTGATGACCAAGTGGACAAATGTGATCCAGTAGGTAAAAAAAGGCCTGGGGGGGACAGAAGGACAACTTCACGCTCCATTTGCTGGCGAAAACAATTTAATTTCACCTCACTGGGTTAACATCTTAAGAAGAAAACAGAATGAGCTGTCATACCTGTGATCATCCATGTCCTCTATCTGCCTTTTGACGAAGCTGTCGATGCGCTTGCGGTATGTCCTGTTTGTGAGACGACCGACCATGCCGAGCCCATAGGGCCTCTTCTCTTTGGCAAACAGCTTCTTAACAGGGACCACGATCTTCTGTCCCCGCTGCTGATTGACACTCACAACTTCCTGTTTCAGACGCACCTTAGGTTGGACCAGGGAGCCGTCTTTCGCCTTCCGCCATCCTCGCTCTAAGGGCCTGGATTCAGGAGATGAATGTTTCAAATGGAGAATGTTTCAGTCAGAGCATGGCAGTATAAAACACATGCGCATATAAATCATCAAACTGTCAACCCACAGCATGAGGTGACTCCTCTCCAGCTCATTCTTGTCCAGTGCACTTCCTGTGAGCTCGCTCTCGTCCAGCTCTTTGAGGGCTGCCTCTGATGGAGTCTCAAAAACCTCATCAGCGTAGCTGGACGACTCATCCTGCAGGCCGTCCTGCAAAGACGAAAAAGTAAGTTAGTAGGAATTCAAATCTGAAAATCAACTGATTGGATCTATTTCTCTCCTTAGCTTTGCCCAAAGATGATACTTACATTGAGCTAACTAGTAAAATCATTCAATCATGTTGTGTTGTCATTCAGATTCAGCTCAATAAATGTAAAACTCATTTGTTAAAAACAGCAGTTTTACAAGCACATAAAAGAAGAATGGCTTAAAGGTGCAATATGTAAGAATTGATCGAGTTTCAAATTCACAGACAAAACAACAGGCATCACAGGCATAATCATTAGCTGCGGCTCACTGCAGCTGCTCTCAGCTATTTAGCTCAGTTAGCTGTGCAGCTAGTGTCTACACCAGCACTAGCTCAGGACATAGCTTGTTAGCATGCTAACTTCAGTAGATATCTCTGCAACACAATACATTGACATTTTATTGTTAAAACTGCTATTTATTCACACAATGTTGATTATTTTAGTACATTTTTCAATGGTTTTCATTTTCAATTCTTACATATTGCACCTTTAAATGCCTTTACAGAAAAACTTCACAACATTTTGTGTGACTGCAGACTGTAGGACATAAAGAATGGTTCAGTGAGTGCTTGAAGCAAAAGTGGAGATCATTTAAATTTTAGAGTGTTAATTTAAAGGTGCAATATGTAAGAATTGGCTGCCTGTGGACTTCATTCTCAAAACAAATAGGGGGCAACATATCACCAGTGTAACCACTTACTGCTGCTAACTGGAGCAGCCCTTAGCTCAGTTAGCCATGTAGCCATGTCCAGACATGGAGCTCAGGAGCACCAGAAAAGTGATGTTTATAATGTTAGCACAGGAGCTTTGGACCAGGACAGGGCTAGCTGGCTAGCATGCTATCTTAAGTAGACAGCTCTGCAACACGATACATATATACACAGTATACATTTATTTTTCAGAATGTTAAAACTATTATTTATTGACATTTTGTTGATTTTTTCATTTTTTTTTCAACTGAAATCTTACATATTGCACCTTTAAGTGACAATAAGTAAAGGTTATCCTGTCAGTGTGTGGAAGTGCTTCCACTGCTCACTCTGGTGAAGAAGGAAGTGTCCAGATCTTCCGGAAAGTCCACAGTGTCGTCTTCAAAGAAACTAGGAGGCATGAAGCTCCGTCTGCGACATCGCCCGGCGGTGCTGTCGCCTAACGTCCGGCCCTAACAAGCAATCGCACACAACTGTCATCATAGTTATTACCAACAAAGGTACTGTAGTAGTGATCATAAGCTGCCAAACACATACAGTACATCTGGGCCTGAGAGTTTATCTGGAGGAATCCCCTGGTGCACATCCTTAATGACTGTGTCTGATGGTTACATAGCAGCGCTGACCTCTATCTGTGGATTAGCTTCTGCAATATTCTGCAATCCAACAGAAAAGCTGAGCATTCGCCGCGTATTATCACGGACCATCTGCTGGTGGTGTTTCCCCCGCCCAACGTACACTCACAGATACTATCACTGAACATCCATTCATCTCTTTATATGTGTGCGGGACTCTACTGTAAAATAGTTTGCCTGAGTTTAATCTGCAATAAGACAAGCTGATCCCGTATTTTATATAACGTGCCGACACACACAGGAGAAATAAAAAACATCCATTCATATAACAGATGTGCTTGTCTCTAGAAATGGAGATTAAAGTGTGTGCGTGAGCATGAAAACTCATTGCATTCATACGTCCTGAGCTCAATCTCTCTTTTTCAGAGAAAAACGCTGCAGTTGTTTTCAGACTGGAGAGAGTGAGCTGCTGCAGATTGTTGTTTGACTGTACAGTAACATTTCAGTAGTATCAGTGTGACATACAGGAGTTATAGCCAGTGGTGGACTCAGGACGTTCGAGGGGCAGGGGTGGAAAAAAAGGGCACAAGCTGTATGCGGGGGGGCAGAAAATTGTGACATATTTATAGTGAAGAGAGGTCACATACAACATAGAGGTCACTATATCACACTTTCTCTACTGTAAGGGCCCCTGAGAGGGCAAGTGGTGATAGCTGCTAATGTGGATTCATATTGTGCAGCAATGACAATAATTTCTGCAGAAGCTTTGAGGTCGTATGAGGCACATATTTTGCAAAGCACAGAATTTCGGGGGAGGGGGGGAATTCAAAGTCTACTGTATATACAGTAAAATAAACACCTTCATAAGCGCTGCTGCAGCTTTGAGGCTCATGACTGCGACAGACTCCCGTTTGCGTCGCCGTGGCAGCCGGTTGAGGGCGGAGCGGGAGCTGGAAAAGGAGCAGAGGGAGGCGGTGCCGGGCGTGATGGGCGTTTGCGGAACACTGAAGCCGTCTACCTCTTCCACCATGCGGAAGGCACGCCCCCGGGCCAGGGGGTCTACGATCTGCACACACAGCA
Organism: Spondyliosoma cantharus; assembly: GCA_900302685.1. Taxonomy (NCBI): domain Eukaryota; kingdom Metazoa; phylum Chordata; class Actinopteri; order Spariformes; family Sparidae; genus Spondyliosoma; species Spondyliosoma cantharus. The sequence goes on along the minus strand of OMLP01024982.1, from coordinate 6,011 downwards.
CGCACGTGTTGGTTCACAGCTTTGTTGTCATCATCGAATATTAAGCCACACACAACAGTGAACACACAGTGACAGAACAGGGAGAAGCAGGGATGCACAGAGCACACATCTAAACTAGGGTTAGACTGATGTACCAGGAAGAAATACGAAAAAAGATAAACATTATTTTAATTGGCTGACTAATGCCTCACAATAACAGCAGAGATTTACCTACTACACATGTACACTACCATCCAGTGCTGTTATGGGCAACCAAGACTTTCTCCTTTACAGACATGCCCAATTCATCATTTATCTATGCGAATATGTTATTTTTCGCCTTTTCTAAATATGTTTGCGTTTGAATATCATCATCATTTCACCACTTCCCGCTTGATCAGGATCTGAAAAAGATTACTGATAGTAAAAATCTGATGGGGCGTCGCGCCATACTTCAAGGTAAAACAGCAGATTTGATAACCCATTAGCTAATGTAAGCATTCAACCACTTCCTAGCTTCCATTACAATTTCATTACATCCAGTGTGTTTCATTTCCAGGCAGAAAAAAATGTATGCGTGTTGCTATTTTGGAATAGATTTACACCAGATTCCCGACACTTATGAGACTAATAGCTTAAGTGTGATGTGAAGAAAATGGCCGCCATGTGCACATGGCCTATGGTATGTTTCAACGTGTATAGGTAATATAAGATAAATTGTGTATTCCTATTTTATTCCAACATAACAACGTTGGTAAGACGTTGCTGGAGGGAGTTAATGTTTTTTTTTCGTAAGTCTACTGGAGCGTCTACCAAAATGTGCCCACGTTAACTGAACTATCAGTGAGACGTAGACGAGGACTACAGTTCCTTTTAAACAATTCTACTTATTATGACGTATCTGAGACTCTCTTTTTTTCATATTTTTGATACAATTTTTAGAACAAGTTAGGAAAAACCCTACTAAGCTAACAAAGCTTTTTTTTATCGTTTGGTCGTTGTTATACCTGTCTAGCACCATTGTGAGTTTTATGTTTTTGCATCATGTATTAAAATTCAAAAAGTCATCAATTAAACCCTAGGCAAGATGACAAAGCAAAGAGCGGAAGCAAGCGCCGGAAGGCTAATGTGAAATAAAGGCAGAGAGTGAACTATCTCATCTCTTCCTCCATCCCCTCGGACCTGCCCCCGGGCGCTGGCCTACCCTCTGCATGCCATAGTGGTGGTGACTGGGGTGGTGGGGTGGGAGGTAGAGGGGAGGAGGGGTCTCAGTGCTGGCCAGGGAGAGGTTGTCCTGGCTGTGTAGCTCCATCTCCCGCATCACCTGCGTCTTTAGACCCCCGTACAGATGGCTGCAGTGCTGCAGGCTCTTCCTCCTCCATCGCTGGGTGCTGTCACTGTCTTTGCTCACCCCGAACCAGTCAGCCGTACCCCTAAAGAGACATGAAACTTCTGAATTTTATTGTTATTTCAACTCGTAATTTTACATTTGAACTTGAATTTGTGCAGAAGAATCAGAAATTCTGATGCTTCTGCGACAAAATTCGACAAATTTCCCCATCTGTGGGACATTAAAGGATTTCTGATTCTGATTCTGAAACAGAATCTACAGCCACGCTAACGTCAGCGTGCTAATCAGGTGTTTCCTTCTCCCACGTAGCGCAAAAAACTGTTTCTCGAAAATGTTTACAACATTGACAAACTTTTTTTCATATTTTGCCATTTTCATTAACCTTGACCATGCTAACTTACTAATGCTGAGCTGCTAGAATATTCGCCATGTTCTCCATCCTGGCTTAGCACGTTAGCATGGTAGCCGTTGCTAATTAGCGCTAAATACTAAGTAAAAATGAGGATGATGCAAATGTCACCAGTTTTCCAGTTACTTCTGACTCTGACTGTCTTTCATGCTCAATTTTGCACAATTTAGGCAGCTGTTAAAGACTAAAAAGAATAAGTTTAAGCAGTCTTTCTTAGCATTTTATTGCTCCAGGGCCACAACACTGCCTCATCTCAAAAAAATCCAATATATTTCTGCAAGTCAGGACAATGGGCTGAACCAAACCTTGTCGCCTATCAAAGAGAATGAAACAATACAATCACTGTCGTCTTCACTGACTTCTGTTTCTGATTTTTGCCCATAATCTGCTTTAGCCTTTAGACAATCGGGGCCCCGCCGAGTACTCTCTGACAGACTGAGTCATACATCCCTCCTGATTAGCAGGACAATGTGCTGATTAGTTGATTGATTGCAGCTGGTTGTCAGACATGACTCAACAGACGGTTTAATTGGTTTCGCTTGTTGATTGCGTTCTCGCTGACTGAATATAAAAGACACAGAGCACCTGGTTTTGCAGTATTTTGATACGCCGCGTTTTTTCTTTGAAAGCCAAACTGCATAGTTTGATATAGATAATAAATATGTATATAAAATGTATAAACAAAGGATTCCCAAGCAGCGTGTCAACATATCAGATGAGGAAATCCTCATAGATTCGGCTCCCTTCTAGTACTAGTCTAGTAGCAGTTTCTCTCTCCTCCATCTTTATCCGTATGTTTGCGGCTTAGAGAGGCTGAAGGAAAAAAAATACGTCTTAATCTTCGTAAGACCCACTGCCCTCTGTCCTTTCAGCGGTAAAGAAGCAGATGTTCGCACTCCAGTCCTGCAGCCGATGACCTGACTTGGCTGTGCGTGTTTGTGCGCATCCCTAATTTAAAAAAACTCAATAAATGTGCATTCGGTGGGTGCATCTAGGTCCCTTGTTTTTTTTTCTCTCCAGGAAACAGAGCCTGCATGCCAGGCTGCGCGCTGGAAGAGGGGGGAGGCCACTTCGGGGAGACTGTTTGGAAAGCAGAACACTCAGTAATAAACACTCAGGCCTCATCATCAAGAAAGACGCCAGCTGGGGAAGCCTTTTAAGGCTGCACAGGGGCAGAGAGGGGGTGGCGCGGCGCTGATTGTTGTCCCTCCAGAGAGGAATGTCTTAGAAAAGAAGACAGGTTTGGTTTCAGGCGGTGTAAACAGAGGGAGGTTCGGAATATGAAACTAATTGAATGATAACTCTTCCAAACATCTTAGTTAGATAACAATTGAGTTTGAAATAACATCCGCTGACGGTAAAAGCCAATGCAAACACTCGCCCACACCGTGATTCAATCCGTCTTTCAAGGTAGATGACATTTGTTTGTGTGTGTTTGTTTAGATAAGCGGGTTTTTCTGCTTGCGTGCACACATGCATTGCCAGGCAATGCGGGTCAAACCGGCCCACGTGAAAAAACCCATAAATAAAATATTTCATGACCCGGTTGATGACAACACAAATCCATCAGCCCCGAATGATTAAAGCGAGGGGTTAAGCCACATGAATTAGCTTTCATGTCCTCAAGGTAAGGCTGGTACATATGAAGCATCAATCCACTGTGGCGTAATTACAGGCTTAGACAGCGTGCATTTCATCAGGAAGGAAAGGCCAAAGGGCAAATGCACGATCCGGACAAACACGGCGACTGAACAAACAGAGGATGATAATAGGTATTGGGTTACTGATTGGATACATCCACCAACAGGTGGGTTTTAATGTTACATCGTCATGAAGCAGAGCGTCGGACTAACTTATCGTTTAGGTGCACCAAATAATACACTTTAATTTGATTTCCTAACAAATCATAGTAAAATGACTGCAAACAGTAATAAGGTGCACATAAATGTTTTTCTATAGAGATGTGTTGTAAACCCCTGGAGACAGGCAGAATGTTTGCACAGAAAATATCTAAAGCGGTGATCAGCGGCGCACTTTAAGACATGTTGATGGAAAGTTGGTGGTAGTCCATGAAGCTTTTCTGGAGCTTCACAGCAAATAATAACAACAAAAATAGCAAAAAGATTCAGACGGTGCATGCTTGTAGCTTAGCAGCTAAGCTAAGGCTCTAGATAACATCTTTTGAAATCAATGTGGGATCATCGGGTTTCCGGGAGACTTGGATTATGCCAGGTGAGCTTTATTTGATGTTTTTTGTTTGTTTTTTTAAAACAGGTCCCCATTTACTTCAGTGGTTTAGGAGAATGCTTCAACATTGGTTTCCTGTTAAACTCCAGAACATCCCCTGACTGTCTCACGGCACGAGGAGATAATGACTGAATACTACTACTAATACTACTAATACTATAACATGCCTTTACTTGATCATTTTGAATGCAAGAATGCTGTTTTTTTATACAGATGAAACTAATTATTTGTAGCATGCTAATTAGTTTTACAGCAGATTCCAGGCAAATTGTTTTCCACTCTCTTTACCATTTTCAACGTAAAGTTAAGCTAAGTTGAGTAACGGATCGCTCTTGTTGATGTATTTTTATTGCCCTGACTAGAGAGTGGTATCAGCCTTCTCATCAAAGTCTTAGTACACAAATAAAAGTGAATTCCCAAAATGTCGTACTGCTCCTTTTCGTTTCTGAATACTACTTTCCCCACTGTGAAAAGAAAGTGCCAGCAGCATTTCATGTAGATCATGTAGCAATCATAAAACATTTTGCCAGTCTAACCTACATTTTGTACTTAAATCTAACAAATCTGCACAATAAATGAAAAACAGCATCTTTATTCAACATTTCCATCGTCTGGCCAAACTGCCTGAAGCTTACTCGGACCAGCATACTTCCAACGCAGCATACTCACCTGTCTAGAGAGCTCCAGGAGGGGTTCAGGGTCTGGGTCATACCTGAGGGGGGCAGGGACTGTGGAGCTGTATATCCTCCATCACCAGCATCACTTCTAACACACTGTCCCTGTTTTACCCCCTAACCAGGACTAAACCCTGATCCGCCGAGCGCAAACTGATCCCCTGCGGCTCACGCATACAGTGTTCCATGAGGGGATTTCCTGATATCCAGCGCAGCAGAACCTTGTAACGCACACACTGTTACGCAAAGACAGGATGATCACCACATGTCCAGACCCTGTGTAGCCTCCCGCAACAGCCCAATCAACGGTTACAGGAAAAGTCGGCGGTGATCTCCTCTGTCTGCCGGGAATCGCATCTCTACAATGAGCTCCCTCGCTGAGAGGGCTTCCAGTCTTCCACCAGCTGGACTTGGTCAGCCAGGCTCTTAAATTTCCCGACCTTGCGTCCTCCCGAGCGCACAACTCGAGATGAGTTTCCAGATGACTGTGTGTGTGTGTGTGTGTGTGTGTGTGTGTGTGTGTGTGTGTGAGAGAGTGTGTGAATGTGTCTGGAGCTGGCAGGCCTCCAAAGTATCCCTCCTCTGGAGTTTCGCGAAAAAAAGATATGACCTACTGGGCAGAGAGGACAGCAGCTCTGGTCCTTGTCAAACTCAATGGTCCCCCCATGAAGCGCCCCAACGGTCTCTGTCAATGAGGTCCCCTTCTCTCTCTCTTTCGCTCTCTCTCTCTCTCTCTCTCCCTGTCTCACTCTGCCTGGTGTTGTGTGTTGAATGTGTGTAAACACCAGTTCTCCCTCTGACACACCAGCGCTCCACAGGAAACGGCAGATTAGAAGGAGGAGAGACGGGACATCATACATATTAGGAGGGAGGGAGGGCGCTGAGACATGCCTGGACACGGCACACACACACACACACTTGATGGTTTAGCCTGAACCCCACCTTCACATCGGCAGTCAAAAGAAGTCTGACTGGGCGTGTGAAGTTCAGCGCAAACACCTATGATCACGAGCCGGCGGTGCAACTGAGGTAACTTATTGTCCACCCATAGCCCAAAAATTAAAGGGGCGCTGTGTTGTTTTGGAGAAAGGTGGCAGGGTCCGCCAAATATAAACAAAGTAAAACAGTATGGAGTCGTGTCATCCTTTAAGGTCAGTTTGTTTATCGGCTCCTTTTCATGAAAAATGACTCATGATGAGCTTTTTTCTGTTGTTGTTGTCCCGCAGCTCCACAAACGTCAGCACGCCCTCCCTCCGTTTCCCCTCCAAGCTGCAAATCTGCGGCGAATCACACACTGACACACACTTTGTTTGAAGAGCAAAAGAATTATCCTGTATTTACGCTCTCGTCT
>OMLP01024979.1:5912-18119 GCA_900302685.1 Spondyliosoma cantharus | reverse complement strand
GAGGAGGTAGAGGAGGTAGAGGAGAGGAGGTAGAGGAGGTAGAGGAGGTAGAGGAGGTAGAGGAGAGGAGAGGAGGCAGAGGAGGTAGAGGAGAGGAGAGGAGGGAGAGGAGAGGAGGGGAGGGAGAGGAGGGGGGGGGGGGGGGGCGGGGGGGGGGAGGGGGAGGGAGGAGGGGGGGGGGGGAGGGGGAGAGGAGGAGAGAGGAGGAGAGGAGGTAGAGGAGGTAGAGGAGGTAGAGGAGAGGAGGTAGAGGAGGCAGAGGAGGCAGAGGAGGTAGAGGAGAGGAGAGGAGGTAGAGGAGAGGAGAGGAGGTAGAGGAGGTAGAGGAGGTAGAGGAGGCAGAGGAGGCAGAGGAGGTAGAGGAGAGGAGAGGAGGTAGAGGAGAGGAGAGGAGAGGAGAGGAGGTAGAGGAGGTAGAGGAGAGGAGGTAGAGGAGGTAGAGGAGAGGAGAGGAGGCAGAGAGGCGGCGAGCGTCTGGACCTCGTGCAGCTCGTCGGCTCTCTCCGTCTGTTTCTTGCGGCTCTTCCTGGCGGCGTCTCTGTTCTTCTCCTGCCTCTTCGTCCCTCTGCGTCCTGACGGCTGCCCGTCTCCTTCTCTCTCCTGCACACATGGATGCAACAGACACTCTTTAGTTTAATTGCAGTCTGAGGATGACATTTATAACTTTTTGGTATTTCATCATGTTCAGAGACATACCACAGGTCACAAGGTCATGAGACTAACTAATCATATGAAATTAGTTCTCTCTATTAAAGCAGGAAGTTGTGCTTCAGCGCGTGATGTTAAAGCCTCGTGGGGCAAAGTCAACAAATAAACTTTACATGTGAAGGTAGACTCTCGTCTTCCTGGCTGATTATCTAAAGAGGCTTTGAATGCAGCTGGATTTACTAAACAATAAACACATGAAACACTGAATATCATCAAGGTGTCAGCTGGACGTCACACTGGCAGAACTGGAAGACTTCAGAATAAATGTACACACACATCAGTGGGTGACTGCAGATGTCAGGAACAGGAATCAATGCTGAAGCAAAGTGAAGATGATCCTGAGACACTGAGACGCTGCCAGCTGTTCTAACAGCAACACTTCTGTAACACAAAGCACTGATTTGTCTTTTCAGCTGTGTGAAACCACGTTTCCATCGTTGGTTTACTCTGGTTTCCACCAGGAGAGACGACTGTGGGAGGGCGACATCCAAAAAATGTCCCCAGGCTGAGCTGAACTTGGGGTTCTGCCATCACAGCATGTGTTGTGTGTCTCTTGACAGATTCCTGGGTTTTCCCTCAGTGCTGCCAATAACACACTTATACTTATACTTATTACAGAGACCTGGATGGACGGAGGGTGCTCGATGTGCTCGATGTGCTCGATGTGACTTCAGAGAGAGTTAATAAGAATACAAATCTGTAAGACGTGCTCGAAACACATGAAGTGCATGATTACATTTTGTAAATACAAAATATTCAATGTCAGAATTTTATGTTCACAATATTAATGAGGTAATAATGCAAACTCAGAAATAAGTCCGCCACACAAAGACAGGTGGCAGGGTCCGCCACACATAGACAGGTGGCAGGGTCCGCCACACAAAGACAGGTGGCAGGGTCCGCCACACAAAGACAGGTGGCAGGGTCCGCCACACATAGACAGGTGGCAGGGTCCGCCACACAAAGACAGGTGGCAGGGTCCGCCACACAAAGACAGGTGGCAGGGTCCGCCACACATAGACAGGTGGCAGGGTCCGCCACACAGAGATACAGTAGAGCAGGATGAACCTGTTTTGTTCTTTAAGGTCAGTTTGTTTAGAAATATCATGAAGTTCTTTCTCTTTCTTTTTCTAACGGTTCCATTAAAGTCCTGTAACATTTAGTAGCAATAAACTTTTATTCATTATGGCTGTTAATATGGTGCGATCATTGTAATTTTCCATTGATTGATTGATTGATTGATTGATTGATTGACTGATGAGAACTTACCGATCCCGCGGTGTTGCTGTGGGTGTCCTCGGCTGACAGCGAGCTGGGGCTGTTGGGCTCGGACCCGGTCTCCATGAATAAGGGGGACATCTCTTCAGCTGACTGGCTGGTGCTCCGCCGGCAGGACGAACCTTCAGCCCGCCCGGATCATCCACGCAGCGTCCCTACAGCAGCGACCGGGCTCATTCAGCCTGTGGAGCTGCGCAGGACCAGCGCGCCTCTGCGCAGCTCGGACTGACTCTGACTGACTCAGGATCAGAACAAGAATGAGAATAAAGCGGACAACGCTGTGTGTCCCTGATGCAAACTGGTGTCTGACGGCTGCTTGGTGACTTGTGAGTCTGTGACTGTGCAGCTCGGAGTGTCTGACGCCTTTTTTAGCGCAGGAGTTTGTCGATGATGCAACAAGATGCTGCTTTCAGTTTCTCTTTCTTCTAAACTGACCCGTTGCGGGGTAATGGTTGCGGGGGCTGCGCTGCGTTCACGTGCAGTGTGTTAGTTTCACTTTGCAGCACCGCGTCTGAGAGATTTACTGTTTCTGAGCTGGAAGCTGTTGACTGACTGGCTGACTGACTGACTGCTGCTTTTCACTGAGTCTTATTATCATACAGCTGTGCTGGCCTAGTGTGCGCGTGTGGTTGAATACACAATAACCCCTCAACTGTTAATTTGGAGGGGCAGTGAACGCACCAACATGAATGAATGGGAGAAGATGCGGTTGAACAGGAGCGACTCGGTGCTCAGTGACCATGTTAAGGAGGAGGTGGCGCCTCCTTCACGTGCGGGGGATTTTTCTCAAGTGCCAGGAAATGATGGACCAAACCCTCCGCCAGCAGCCAGCAGCTGTTACTGGTTCCCAGCAGGAAATGATGCAACCACAGGTAGAGACAGTGACCACGTGTTTCTATTTCTGTTTCTATGTGTGGCTTACTTTCTTAACAAAAGCAATAAACGAATATGTCCAAGCCTGCATTAGTTCTTATTATAAATCCCAAAGCTCAGGGGATCTTTTGTTAAATATGAGGCAACTATCCCATAATGTCATGAGGCTGTATTCTCAAAATACCCAGCGAACATTCAAATATATTATTAAAAGTATTATTAAAAAATTGTTGCCAGCTGTCAAAAAGAACCCCTTTGTTTTTCTGAAAGCAGGGTTAGGGTCTATGAACGTGTTTATGTCCATTTATTGATTTCCCTCATGATAAATTATATATATAATGGTTATGTCTGAGCTGTATTTTCCACAGTTTTAACGCTACTCTCCAACAAGGTGAATAAAGTAAATAGGAATATAATTATTAATGCCTAGAAAACCCTGTGAACACGTTTTAAGTTTTAGTGTGAATGAAAACTGGAAAAATAAAGAATTGCTGGATGTTTTTGGACTGTTTAAATATCAGTTTGCTACGGTAACAGAATGGTATTAACTGTATTTTATTCTACTATTAAATGTAGGTTTTTGTAAACACCAGTCAATATTTCATATATTTGGACACAAGCTGTGACAGAACATCCCTAGATTGCGCAACTCCAACATGTAATTCCCGCTAACAGACACACGAGGGCGCCAAACCCACACAAACACGCCTGTACATCACGGCCACACCTTCAAAATGCTCACCGACCAATCAACAGCTTCGAACGTCTCCGACAACCAATCAACGTTCGCTCTCTACCCAACTGTCCAATTGCTATGTGCGTGGGGCGGGATTAGCAGCGCCAGCATCTTCCTGGTTCGCAATGCTCATGGATGCTCAACATCTTTCTCACGAGAAGTCAGTAAAAGTAGATAAATAATAACATATTTATTATAACTGCAGGTTAGTTTGTGCGACGCCGCCGCGATGGGTTTGCTGACGATCCTGAAGAAGATGAAGCAGAAGGAGCGGGAGATGAGACTGTTGATGTTGTATCCTGTGCGTAACAGTTTGCTAGCTTAGCTGGGAACAAAGTAGCATATATGTACCAACGTTATCATAACGTTATCTGTCAGTCACATAAGAGCAGCAATCTATATACGTGTATGGTCAGATATTATGGGATACGTGTCGTTTTGTGACGTTTGTGTAGCGCTTTTTGTGCTGCATCATGCTAACCTGCTAGCTATTAAGTCTGGTAAGTTACACGGGATAATTCATAACCAGGTGCGAGAGTTCCTCTTTAACCTGGCGCGTGCAGAGGTCTGGACAACGCGGGGAAGACCACCATCCTCAAGAAGTTCAACGGAGAAGACATCAGCACCATCTCCCCGACACTGGGCTTCAACATCAAGACGCTGGAGCACAAAGGGTAACGCGCATGCGCACACAGCAAAGTCCTGGCTCCATCACAAACACACACTCCATCACAAACACACACACTCCATCACATGACACACACACTCCATCACATGACACACACTCCATCACAAACACACACACTCCATCACAAACACACACTCCATCACAAACACACACTCCATCACAAACACACACACTCCATCACAAACACACACTCCATCACAAACACACACACTCCATCACAAACACACACACTCCATCACAAACACATATTTATTCATTTTCTCCATAACTGAACAAACAAGCTGGTCTCAGAGGAAAATAAGTGTCTGGAACTAGAAAGGTGGCAGGGTCCGCCACATATAAACAAAGTAAACCAGTGTGAAACTGTCTCGTCCTTTAAGGTCAGCTTGTTTATTCAGTCATCCATACAAAGAGTTTGTTCATTTAGTTTGTTAAGGCATAAAAACTACGTAGTGCACCTTTAAGTAAGAACAGTCAGCATAATATTCTGTACCAGACTCTTAGTGCAGTAAATGTTCCCTGATGATTTCTGATTGTTGTAACTGCTCCATTAGTGTGTATGCTGTACTTTATTGTTGTAGTGCCAGTTTTAACTCGTTATGTACCTTTGGGTACTTTGTGCCGTAGTCTCGCATCATGTTCTATCAGATTATGGTGTTCGTAGCCTCGCTGTACTGTGACAACAGTGCGTGTGATGTCACCTGCACGTCCTCATGCAGATAGAAGTCTGGAGCTTCACTTTGAAACAGTGTCTTAGGATTCTCCTCAACAACTCAAGTAGATGGGGACTTGATTTAAAACAAAAAATCAACTGAAATTTGTTATAAAATGGCTCCGTACAGCTTGTCCAGCTTGTGTAATCCAAGTCTCTGGAAGCCCTGAGAATCCCAGATTGATTTGAAAAAGAAATATATAGACTCACTACACGGGGTCGAGCTTGTGCAACCTACAGCTACAGTGAAGATTTAGGCTTTTCAAAAGGCAGTAAATTACATCTTTGAAAATCAGTTGAGGATCCCGTGGCTTTCAGAGACATGAATTACTCCGGACAGGCTGCATTCATGTTTTGGGGTTGTTGTTTTGTTGCTTTAAACGATGTTGGGTATTAAATCCTCTTTCTGTGTGTTTGTAGGTTTAAGCTGAACATCTGGGATGTCGGCGGTCAGAAGTCTCTGCGCTCCTACTGGAGGAACTACTTTGAGAGCACCGACGGGCTGGTGTGGGTGGTGGACAGCGCAGACAGACTCCGACTGGAGGACTGCAGGCAGGAGCTCAGTGCTCTGCTGCTGGAGGAGGTACACACAGAACCAACACTGGAGGGACGGGACGCACATGTTGGGTCTGCTGACAGTTTTGCCAGACGGTTCGATGCTCTCCAGCCCAATAATTGCTTAAAAACCACCTGAACTGACACAAAAATGAAACAGAAATAAAATGAAATCATACATATTAATTCATGAACAAAGGAGAACTAAGAGGATGTGATGAGAAGACTAAAGGCTTCTCAGTATGTCAGATTACTCTGATTGTAATATAACCCTCTGAAGTGAAGTGTGTCCTGTCCTCCATGCAGAGGTTAGCTGGAGCAACGCTGCTGGTGTTCGCCAACAAACAGGATCTACCAGGAGCGCTGTCCAAAGAGACAATAAGAGAGGTGAGGGCCGGTATTCATTTGAGCAGTATTGCTGATTTAAATTGTTCATGTCCGATCACAGTTGGATGTATCAATGGTACTTCACAGTGTGTGTTCTCTTCAGGCGCTGGCTCTGGATGAGATCAGAACTCATCACTGGTGTATCATCGGCTGCAGCGCCGTCACTGGAGAGAACTTGTTGGGCGGAGTGGACTGGCTGTTAGACGACATCGCTGCAAGGATCTTCACCACTGACTGAGCGTCACCGGTTCTCTTTTTAGACTGCTGCTTCTCATGTGATGAGCTCTGACATGAACATTACTGGACTGAAGGATCAGAGCTCAACAATTGTTCTGTTTCATCTGCTGCAGTGACCAGTACTGTGTATCTGAGTGCAGCAGTCACTCCTGGCTTCATGTATAGTGATTTAATGTTTAGTTGCACAAACTGTTGTGACCAATAAGTCTTGTGGTAAATCAGATTGCCAGCCTCACTTGAATAAATTTAATTGCCTTCTGAATTGTTTCACTCTGTAGATCCACACTTACATGTTGTACACTTAATTTTCAAATGCAGTTCATGTTTAGCTGCAATGATAAACTCATGTTCCACCCTGACTGTCAAGAGTCCACAAACTGTTCTGAGTTTGTTTGCCTGGTTCCCTGTTCTGAACTGTACACTTTGTTCTAATCCCAGTTCAATGAGGAAGCAGTTACCAGCTAGTTGCCAATTTAGCAAATCTTGATCTACACCATTTCAAAACTACTCCAATTCATTCTGTAAATCATTTTGGGCTCTAGGGTGCTCTGATAATCACCTGGAGAAACTACATTCAGTGTAGCTTAATTAGAAATGGTCATTTAAAATAAAAACATGTGTAACATTATTCCAGTCAGGAGCACCGACGTGCCTTGTGATGTAGTACGAGACAACTCAAGCTGTAGTGAAAACTTTTCTTTATTCAGATTCATTTGAAAGTACAGCATCAGTACAAAGTTCTGACATTTAACACAAGTCCTCTTGATCACTTGGTGAGCAGCAACATGTTCCAGCATGAGATCACAGATGAGCCTGTAAAAAACACAACGCATTAGAAACAGGTGGTAAAATCCTCAACATGGTGTACTAATAATTTTAAATTATAGTTTTGATCAGAGGGGTACCAATCAGTCATGAATCTTCAGACTGGGGCGGTAATAAGAAACTCATCACTTCTACTGAAGTCACATTAAAGTTCTATAAGTTGACCTGATTCCTCAAATGTAAATAAAGTTTAAACTCACCAGCATTTGTCAACCGTGTTGCACGGCCGAGATACCGACACGCTGCTGGATCAGAAGAGAGAAAGTTAGATTACAAAACAAGTTTTAAAATACAGGCTTTAGCTTCTGGTTTGGATCAGAGTCCCTTTTTCAGTCCTGCCCACAGCTCTCCATCAGAACTCCAGCAGGCCACCTTACACCTGATGGAGTACAGGGTTCTCAGTGCCATACTGGGTCAACAGGAGGAAGGTACGCTGGAGTAGGGGAAACCCCTCGACTGAAGTACGTGTTACGTTTTACATCATTTCCACAATACCTGAAGCATTTCATCGTTATACATTTGCTCATTTACCTGAAGCAGAGGCAGGATTCTGTTCCCAACGCTTCAGTCCGACAGCTACAAACCTGCAACAAGTGACGAGGGTTAGATTCCCGTATGACTGGCGCAGATTAACACATTTATCTTTGTGTGATCAGAGGGGTACCAATCAGTCATGAATTCTCAGACTGGGGCGGTAATAAGAAACTCATCACGTCTGCATCATGAATATAGACAAGTGCAAAGCCAATAGTTCAGATTCTGAACCTGAATACTCACCAACATGTGCAGACAGAATGAGATCAGAAGCACGAGATGCCAGGACCTTTAAGAGAAAAGTTATAGATGAATGTTTAGCTTTTTATACAGATTAAAAGCCAAACTGAACATAAAACTTCCAGGTCATGACTTCAAATTTGTACAACTGTGTTCAAATATGCAAGTGATGATATATATGATAGATATACACATACAGATATATATTTGATATACACGTTTAGTTGCTCCGATTTAATTTTGAAGTAGTTCAGGTACATCACAGCTAGTAGACCAGAGCATGGAAACCAGTACAGGTTCCATACACACCTCAGGTTCTCAGTAGTATGCCACTCTACTTAAAGCCATTAAAATAGCCATACACAGTTATGTGCCACTGGCATTTGGTTTCTGTATGGATCAGAGGTGAGGGTTTCAGTCATGCCCTCACAGTCCGCTCTCTGTCTCCATCAGAACTCCAGCAGGTCCCCTTACACCTGATAGTGGGATCAGGGTTCTCAGAGCCATACTGGGTCAACAGGAGGAGAGGCCGACTGGAAGAATATGGGGTGTTGTGTCGACATCCCATGACTGATGTGCGACAGCATCATTTCCACAATACCAGAACCCGGACTCGTTCATATGTACCTGTAGCTGCGCAGGCGTCTGCTCTGTTGTTGGAGGGCGTCAAACCTGCAACAAGAGCAAAATGTTACTCAGTGGAGGTTAATGTGTGAAGGACATCATGTTTAATTCTTCTGTTCTCAGAGGGGTACCAATCAGTCATGAATTCTCAGACTGGGGCGGTAATAAGAAACTCATCACTGCTTAAGATTTGCCAGCAAACGTAACCATAGTGAACAGATACGCACCTCACTGACGAGCTTGAGCGATCTGTTGGACCTCGGTTCAGCATCGATGATCTTTACAGTCCAGATCAGCATTTACTCCAGAATCGTGAACCTAGTGAAAATTAGCCAACACATCAGAATGTCTGTGAAACAATTTGAAAACAGTCCGAGTCAAATTCGTTTCCATTCAGACTGTTGGTAACCCCAACGGTTCTTCACCTTGTTGCCAAGGAAATGCCAGTGGGTCCACCTTTTCAGGTTCTGGCATTTACACAAGGCGTAAGACGTGTGCGAGTGTCATCACAAAGGAAACGAAGCTGTGACAATTGTCGTTTGACACAAGTGTGCTTTAAGTGCCACCATTTTGGGCCATGTCATGCAATTTGCTACATGTCAGATCACAAAGTAAAAGCCTGAAGAGCCCACTCACCTGGGTGAACACATGGAGGTGGCACACGCCGTCTGAAGAGCCAGGCACCTGCAACAGACGTGACACCATGAGGTCTGAGCACAATGACGGTTGTCTACCATCAATTGTTTAACTTTGCTGATGTCAGATATTCCGTTTCTCAACAGCAGTTCAGACGAACGAGATTCCAAGTATATCTCATCATTTTCAGCAGGTCTGGATTAAGGTACTGGTTCTGCCGCAGGGACTCATTCTTACCTTCAGAGAGAACGACACCATCATGCTGAAGCAGTCACACCTGTGGACAGAAGACATTTTACTACAAGTTCAAAAAGAGACTAAATCACACAAGATAAACCCAAGTGTCACTTTAAAAAAGAAGCAGTTTCTCAGTTGTTCGTGTCGTTTCACATCGGTTCAAAGTGAGCTAAGTATCATCATCATTGGAACTGCAGTGACCAGGATGTTCTCTCTGGATGAAGACTCACCATGTGACTGCAGTAGTCTTCCTCTTCATGTGTCCTCTGACAAGGCTCTGCAAGAGAAATCTGCAAATCAGCAGAGCTCAATAATAATCTCAAGTAGCATGTTAAGATTCAGTGTTTGATCAGGGCTTTGGTGACAAACTGCCATGTGACAATAGTCGTCCAGGTGTTTGATGGGCATTACCCCATTTCATCCTTTCAAACAGTCAGAAACACCCTGCGGCTTCCCACTCAACTACACATTTGTCATACTTCATTACCTCATTTGTTTGCAATTGCATGAGCAATTTCTTATTGGGAATTTTACATGTTTAACACGCAGCAGGAAAGGCATTTCTGATAACTTGTCAGACACAAATTCAGATTTATACTCACATGCTGAGGTGTTCATGTGGCATCCGTCCCCAGACATCTTGACAAACTCCCACCTGGCAGAGAAAGATCATGTTAGCTACAAGTTTAGGACATGAACATCTTGTATTAGTTCAACTGAGGGTGGTCAGATTAAAGGCTGACATCACTTGAATCAGGCATATGCTTGTCATTAAATATAATCATCACATTTAGCCCCCACTACAGAAACATTTAGCATGAATCCATCATCCTCTCACCTCGGTGCAGTTTGCTTTGATGAGTTGGTTGAGCAGAAAGTGCCGACAAACCTACGAAGAAAATCAGTGATTAGCCTCACAGGTAGAGTAAATATAGTCTTTAATATTTTGGAGGGTTTATCAGATTAAAAATCTAGCATCACAATAATCAGGCATATGCTTGTCTTTTATGGAACTCATCACTTATGACCCTGCTTGAATTGAATCTATAACATCAGTCTCTCACCTCCTGAAGACCTTCATCCAATCAATCATTGTCTTCATCTCTGATCGGCCGTTAACATCTGGGGGGGAAAGGACATTTTAACAGATGTTCTGCCAGTTGTGCAACTTTAAAAACATGTCTGATTTTTAACTAGTTCAATTATTTACAGATTTGGTGTGTTAGCTTTGAGCCCATGTGCTACTCAGAATCTGGTAAAGAACATTCTTCAAAGGCTGATTCGGTAAGAGAGAGTTCAGAGATTCATCACTGCAGCACTGAACAGCCAAAGAGACAATTAAAGCAGGTCAAGAGCAGCAAAATGTAAAAGTACCTCATGAGGAGCGTCTCTCCACATTCTGCTCAATCCTGGAGGACAGAAGAGGAGGAGGTGAGCATGTTATAGATTAGAAATGCTACTTCCAGATGTGCACACAGCTAAAGCTTCATGCTACTCAGCAGTTTGAGAGATGAAGTTTCCTCAAAAGATTTCAGTGAGAGAGTTCAAGTGTGACATCACTGTAGCATGTTGCTCCATGTCATGACACGCCATGTTTTATTTCTAGATGTGCCAGATTGCTTATAAATTACCTTTGCAGCGAGCAGGTTCTGGATCTTTCTCCGCCATCTAGAAACACAGTGAGCAGAGTGAAGCCATTAGCATGCTGCAGCTAGCAGGTCAACACGTGACCGCTCCGTGCAGCGTGTGTTCACGCGACATGAGTCGACAGATTCAAAGTTTTAAAGTGTCTCACATCAGAATAATAAATTCCAATCACAGTCATTCAGGACAGGTCTGTGAAGTTCTCATCATTGAGAGACACTGCTGCAGCCACACCAGACGAGCAGCGGCCATTTATTTAAAGACTATCATCTGCGAGCCAATCTTACATTTACCATAAATATCACACGCAACATGTGCAGAAGATGTTATAGATTATGTTGACAACATGATTCAGATGAAAGTCTGATGTTTGAGTGGAGGATGGTGAAGGATTGTGGCCTGCTCCGGTCCGCTGCTGCAGCTGCTAGCTAACAGTCCACCGCGGTTTGTAAAAGCCGGTGGGTTTAAAATATAAACAGATGTAAAGTATCAGCAAAGCAGTAGTTCTACAATACTACACGTTTCCTATTTTAATGGAACACTTAACAACTGAATGAGTGTTAGCAGGTGAAAGTAGGAGCTCTTACCTCGGGCAGCTGAGAGGAGGAAGTGGACGAGGAAACCGGTCCGTCTCTCTTTTATGTCCGGCATGGCGGACTCCTCCCTACGTCACAATTTAACCGCGAAAACGACTCCGTCCTTCCGGTGAGCGACATTTAGTTTCTGTAAGAGTTTCTCATTTTATAGGAAAATAAAAACTGCTTTATTCTGTAAATGCTAAACGCGTTTGTCGAGCGGCGAGTTTATGTTTCTGCTAATGACACATTTGAATAAACTGAACAGTTTCTTTGACGACGTCATTTCCGTTGGCACACAGTTGCTCACGGCCACAAGATGGCGGCAAACATACTGAAACGATGTTCGTCAACAAGTATTCAAATAAATGTAGTTAAAAGTGTTTTAATGGAAAAATATGAGCAAGAATATAAACCAAGTGTTGTTTCTATACAACTGCTGTTTCTATAGTTTCTGTTGTGGAAATATAAAAACTTTGTCCCCGTCAGCTTTTTCTAAAACAATCACATTCTATCTCTTGAACAGATCTATGTAATTAATATAAACATATCTAATTAATATAAACATATCTAATTACTATAAACATGTCTAATTAATATAAACATGTCTAATTAATATAAACATGTCTAATTAATATAAACGTATCTAATTAATATAAACATATTTATGTGTTTAGAAGGTGAACATAGCTAGTTACATTAGATCATTTTTATTCCT
>OMLP01024969.1:0-14154 GCA_900302685.1 Spondyliosoma cantharus | reverse complement strand
ACTGTCTCTATCTCTCTCTCTCACACACTCTCTCTCACACTCACTCACACACACACACACGCCCACACACACACACACACAGACACACTAAAGGAAAACTCACAGACACTCACTGCACACACATAACACCTGTATTGAAAATACGGCATTGTCTCCATAGTGATGTTGTCAATACAATGGCAATAATCATAGAAGGAATGCAACAGTGGGTGTCCCTGGAGTGTGCGTACATACTTGTGAGTGTGTGTGTGTGCGTAGACAGTGATGCAATTGTGCACTCGTGCTGATGTGCCGTGCATTTATTTTCTTTTGCTATAATTTCCAGCTTTTCACATTAAACACCTCGTGCATCCTGCCTCTGTTTGGAGAGCTGGTTGCGCACGTCCTCAGAAATTAAATGTACAAAATATGCAGTGTGTGTTGTATATCCCTGGCCTCAGGTTGGATCACAAGGCAACCACATCTATTATCCACGCTGTCTGTCATCATCACATGTCATATCAACAGTATTTTGGGAGGTTTACCCTTCGGATCTTCTATCCGTGATGTTATTGGCCAAGAGTCCGACACGAGATTCCCTTTCAGGCGTGTTTTCATTCGATCACGTGTTGACGCGTCATCCTGTCACACAAACAGCCTTATAGAAATAAAAATAGATAGGTTTTCATGAAATGACAGAAACACAGTGACTGAGTGTGGAAGGATGAGTGTGCACGGACGTGCGTGAGTGTGTTCGTGCGTGCCTGCAAATGTCTCCGCTCGGTATCAGACCGCCAGGAGAGGGGATTGGCGAGAGTGTTTGTTCTGCTTCTTAAAACAAACTCTCGAGGCAGATGAATGATATCAGGCGGCGCGATTAACGGGGGACAGGGCTGAATGAAAACCTATGAGGTAGCCGCTGTGCTCGCCCCTTTTCCCCTCCCCTCTCTCTGTCATGCGAACCCTTCTGAGTCCTGTTTCATGGTCGGACTTGAAGTTACGGATCACGTCTGCTGCGATTCAGTGAGTAGAAAGTCAGCTGTGGAGGAGGCCAGAGAGAGCGATGGAGCAAGTGAAAGGGAATTTGAATGTACATAATGTTAACAGCGTGGAGGGGATGTGGAAATGAAGTCGTCTCGTAAAGCCGCGTTGCTGTAGTGCCACTGAAGAGGCCACAGACGCTGGCAGTGCTTCTGAGTGGCAGCGCCAAGCTCCTCTTTCCCATTAAGAGTTAGAATAAACTATTTATCTTTATTATATACACTCATCTGTCAAAGCGCTTCAGGAGGTCCGGGGGTCCATATCCATCAAATGCAACATGTATGTATATGTATTTTAATGTTTTAAATATTTGAATTGCCCAACGAGTGCGTGATTTATTTCGCCACACATTTAAACATTCATTTTTTCTTCTTTTTAGTAATTTAATATGCACATTTTTCATTTAGATGGGTTTAATCTGGGTTTTTTTTTTTTTTTTTCTTTTTCTTTTTCTTCAGCACTGCTGATTGGAGGGATATGTGCGGTCGAGACGGGGAACTTCTCAACTGTTCAAACAATTTCCAGGGAAGCTGTATCTTCGGAGAAATCTAGAAAGTTCTGGTTTACCAAAATCAACTTAGCATTAAGATCGGCTGTAAACGGCCTGTCTGTTAAGAGGCTTCCAACTGTCTCACGTCCAACTCTGTGAGGACCACACAGTCCTCCCGAGCGCAGTCCAACGGCAAAATACAGACTTGTGAATCTGACGTCAGGGCTGAGATGCCTCTGGGAAAAACTCGCTGCTCTGTTGTCTCCCACGTGCCTGTTCAAGAAGCTCATTGTCGCCACAGCTGAGAAGCGGTGGGCAGAGTTGGCAGGCTCGCCGGCCGCAGACAAAACTTACATTTGGTCTGTGGCTGCTGATGAGGGCAGCCACATTGTTTACGGTGTGATTAAGTTAACAGGTGTTGCTCACCAAGGAGAAAAAAGTGGGAACTTTCTATTGTTATCACGTTACTGAGAGATTTGTTCACTTCTCCTCTCTGACATTGTTTAAACGTTTTTCCAGGGCGGTGGGAAGTCCGCTGGTGATGGACCCCAACAGCATTTGCAGGAAGGCGAAGCGCCTGGCGGGGAAGCAGGCTGAGCTGTGCCAGACCCAGCCGGAGATCGTCAGCGAGGTGGCCAAAGGGGCCAGGCTGGGCGTCAGGGAGTGCCAGTACCAGTTCAGGTACCGCCGGTGGAACTGCACCAGCCACAACAAGTACTTTGGCAAAATACTGCAGCAAGGTGAGTGAGAGAGGAATGAATGTGTTCTTGCGTGCTCTTGCGTCTTTTTGCGCATTGTGGGAAATAAACTCATTCTAATTTACAGACAATTTGATGTGAAAATTGGTACCACGCGCATATCTTTTTGTTCAATAGGAGGCTAAATTAGCTTAGCTTAGCATAGACTGGAAACAAGCTGTCAAAAGGGTAACAACGTTGGTGTACAAGCACCTATAAAACTCGCCAACATGTTATTTCCAACATATTTGGCATAACAAAAGTTGGCATTCAGTGTTTCTTATTTTTATGCTTTGACAACACTGTGCTTGTCTGGTTATGTTTAGGCACAGAAACAATCGTTCGGGTCAGGAAAGGTGATTTTTTGGCCTAAAATACCTGGTTCTGTCAGCACAAACTCAGCTCGAAAATATCCTGACGTATAATATTTTGTTTTGTTGCCACAAAGATGGCTCAAAATGTCCTGTTTTGTTCAGATTATCTGGTTTAGTTGGTTGAAATGTGGATTTGAATTGGTGTCAGACAGTGGTCTCAACGGCCATCCTGCCTAGCTGTTACCATCCCCTACCGTCAGAATGAGTCTAAATCACAAAAACGTTAACAAAGATACAAGCTGTTTTCTGTTTTTCCTTTTTCTAAGCTAAGCTAATCGTCTCCTGGCTCTGGAGCAGTATACTGTCGGTCATATGTGTGAGTGATATCAATCTTTTCATCTAGCTCCTGGCTATAATGTTCCCAAAATGTTGAACTTTTAGGCAACTTAATTTACAGGCAGAAACTCCATCCCAATTTGTCGAGTTTATTTAAGCTATAAATGAACGTTAGCGTCAACTAAATTACGTTTAACGGGTCGTACCGGCTTTTGGTCCGGCACTAGCTGGAAAAGGCTTGTGACTCACTTCTATGGATTGTGTAGCCTGTTCCTCGACCACCATAGCTGATGGAAGAGATATAAGTTCCCACAATCATCTTTCCTCTCTATCAGTCCTTCCAGAAGTCTTTTTTCCTTGGTTTCAAAAAAACACATTCAAAATACTGCCACGTCCAATTTCCCAACCTCGAGTACCTTAGGATCTGAACCCACGACCTCGTGACCGCAGCCGACGGGCCTGACATCAGCTTGAGGTCAGATCCCCGTCTGATGGCACTCCAACAGACAAGGGCAACTGTTGTATCTCAGACCAGACATATTCACACTCGACTGACTCTCCTCTTCATCAGATCGGGCACGCTCGAAATGATCAGCGAAAATTGCTCCTTTCTCGTAACATCTCCCTGTAAGATCTCCTAACATCTTCCTCCAGCTCTTTGAAGTCTGTAATATAAATGCTGTTGGGTCACCGCCGGGTCTTCTCCAATTACTGTGTTGGTTTTTCTCTCGTATGATTAGGCTCATAGAGAGCTGCTTGTCTCTTCCTCGACTGGTACGACAGAGAGTCTTTATCTCTGTGTTTAGTCAGCAAACAGGGAATAACCGATATTAATGTACAACACACAACAAAAAACGTGTCAAGCGTGTTATTAAACCAATTTTGTGCCTCTCTGCTGGAAGATGTGCACGCTGAAGTTCAGGGCACACCTGCCATTATCGTCACAAGGATGCGGCGCTTGACATCTTAATTATATTAATCTTCCGTGCCGTAATGTAACAGTCAATACTGATTTGTTATTGTCAATCTTTTTCCATCAAAGCTGCACAACATTTTGGAAAAGTTGTGATTACGTCTTGGACTGAGTTTACATAAAAATTCCAAGTTCCCGTCATGCAGTACCCAACCCCGAAGATGTGATGTGAACTTTTAACACCGCCGTGTATTGGAAAGAAAGAGCCGGCAGCCTTGAACGCGCCTGTCTTTGTCTTCAGACATCTTGGTGTAGAGCAGTTTCACAGCAGTCATTTCAAGTGTAAGGTCATTATCTTTTGGATTGATTGACATTTTACAATAATCAGAAATAGGGTTCCCAAAAAAGTTGTGAATATTTGTAAAATTTGCCACTCATTTCTTTAAATGTATGCTTGTTCTGAATTTGGGGGCAAAAACAGACTGGGGAAATTGTGACAGCTAAAAAAAAACAAACACCTGTTTGGAACATCACACAGGGAAACAGGTTCACTGGGAACAGCTCATAGTATCACGAGTGGATATGGAAGGAGCATCTTCGAAAGGCTCAGTCGAGGATGGCCTCTTTGCAAGGATTTTACTACATGGGCTTGAGAACACTTTCTAAAACTGTTGTCGGTACACACAGGTTGTTTGCAAATGATTTGATTCTGTTTTTAGTAATGTGCCCCAACTGTTGTGGAATCAGGGTTATATGCAAAATAGCAATTACAATTGTCAGAAAGAAAATAATTGATGCTCCAAGACCTTTTAAACCAGAACCGGCTACAGTCAGCCTACACCTGAGGGAAAAGTTTTGTAAAGTGTGTGTGTGTTACACTAAGGAAGCTTGATAAATATGGTTTATGCTCACACACAAAAGGTAGGACACAGATTTTCATTCTCAATCATGTGTAATTGATCTTGCTTTTGAGAGCAAACGAGTGGGTCGTGTAACGGACTTAAGCAGATGACGAGCTGATTATTTGAATCAGGCGTTGAGATGGGGATTCATCTAAAACATGTGGGTCAGGTTGGACGAGGATTAAAGAACATTGCTCTGAAACACACATTTATGCACTATTTGACGATAGCTTGGACCATTAATCCAACTGTTGGCAATGTTCAGTACGGATATGGTGAAACTTTGCATCTGATACGTTCAAACGTCACACATCTTCATGTTGTACTGAAATTTTTTGTCACCTGGTTCATAGCTTATTTTGTTCTGTTTGCAAAAACATTAAACACTAGTTAAAAATATCCTGTGGTTTTGTGTTTACAAAACTTGATACGCCGTCTTGAGCAGCAGTCTCTCGCTTGGCAAGCCTTCTCAGTCAACTAAAATATTGTAGAAATGTTGATAGAACACAAATGAATCGTACAAATGTTGAGCGTATCCTTTGTTTAACTGAAAACTAAAATGCCAACGTTTTATTCTGGTGACTGGGGTTGGTGTCGCAACATCAGAAAAGTCGACATGTCAGTGACTCATGTCGCTGATGATTTAAAAGCGTGTTTTTTTCCTGTTATCTCGTTTGAGCGTACGACGCTACCAGTGTTGCCAGTGTCTCTAACAGACCAAGAGAGAAGGAGAGAAAAAGAATGACACAAAGATAGATTGAGACAGAGAGGAGGAAGAGAGAGGGAAGCGGGGACAAGAATCTACCAGCAGAAGGCCGACTAGCAATTAATCATAAATTCCTGCCTGTCTATACGGAAGGCCAAAGTGCTCCTCTGTTTTGAAGCCTTTGTCCTCAATTACCTGGATCTGCTCTTAATGGCTGTTTATCATGACTCGTACCAGTAAATGTCAAAATAAAAGTGCCTTTGTATTTATTGCTCACTCCCTATAAGTGGTTTACTTAACCTCATT
Source organism: Spondyliosoma cantharus (assembly GCA_900302685.1). Taxonomy (NCBI): domain Eukaryota; kingdom Metazoa; phylum Chordata; class Actinopteri; order Spariformes; family Sparidae; genus Spondyliosoma; species Spondyliosoma cantharus. The sequence goes on along the minus strand of OMLP01024969.1, from coordinate 8,430 downwards.
GACCTCTATTTAGAGTTTTTATGCGATAAGAGACTGAAATTACTCCAATCATAAACATCTACTCATGCCACTCATGTCATGTCTCCATGGGGATGTTGTCTGCTTCTATTTCGATACAAAGATTGTATTAAGATTTATGTTTGATTATATTTTCGGCTGATGTTGGTTAAATTTGTATCAAGGCAACGATCGCAATGAATCAGACACACCTGGCAGACTATCAGTTGACTGCACAGATCACAGATTTGTTATGGTCACTATGAAATATCTTTTTGAAGAGGCAGGGAAGCTGCTTCGTCACAGTAAACTATGAAATAAACAAGTTTGATGTGGCTGCATCAGTCCCTAATGAGTTTCTTATGTCTTTATGTGGACATTTCTTCTTCATCTGGTGCCAGAAAATATCTATTTTCTCTGTTCATGTGCATATATGCCTTTGTAGTAAATCATCTGACAACCATACGGTGTGAATGTTGGTCTTATTAGTATACGATGATGACAACATGTTCTCCCTACCAAATTGGGCAACTTGATCCAGTGGCCTTACGCCTCAAACTAGCAATGATGTGAAAGGTTTAGCAAATATAAGTAATAAACAACGTCCAGTTATACTTTGAAAGTAGTGTGCTGACAAACAGTTTTTTTAATTGCGTGACACATTATTACTCTTGTGTAATGTTATTAACGTTGTCAAATGGTCACAGTTTGGTTAGATTTAGGCGAAAAGCCCCTACTTGGTTAGGGTTAGGAAAAGATTACGCTTTGGGCTAAAGTATCTTAACATAAGCTACGTAACTGACATCACTGATGTCACGTTACAACAGGCAATCATTTACGTACGTTCACCTCCTTATGTTACATAATTGTGGTCAGAAATTGGATGCAAACCTTGTTCTCGGGAGGGAAAGTCCTGTGACTGACTCACTCCAGCCGACCCCCTTGATTTGGACTTTCTCTGCCTTTATGCTGCTGCACTAGAGGAGCGTCTCTAGAAGTGACACTGGAGGAGTACCAGGCTGCATGCTGGCAGTGACGACAGGCTGGGTAATGATGATCTGGTGATCTCAGTGCGATACGGTTTGTTTTTGTAGATATTGAAAAATTGAGAGAATATTTGTGGTGTCATAGGGTTATACCTGTATAGTGGAAACAAAGCCATGGGGTGTTTATGTCTGGAGCACAATCGAGCTGGCTGAACCATCCTTTTTCTGCCTCACTTAACAAAAACACCTGCAGGCTATTTTCACCTACTATTCAAACAGAAACCTTGCAGCGCTGCTTTACCTTGTTACATGTTAAGGGGTGGCACGGCTGCTGTATGACAACATGTGGGTCTGAGGAAGAAAAAGACTGTAAATCTTGTCAGTGATAAGTCATAAGTGATAAGATAAGTTGCATGCATGAAGGCGAGTCTGTGTATCAATCAGGACGCTGATCACGATGATGCAAATATCCCGTCTGCAGATTTATGGCTGAAATAACAGACATTTATGTTGCACGGTGCACGTCTACATTTTGTCTACATTTTGACTTCTTGTGCGAAGCTGCTAGAAGAAAAGCGATCCTGCAGAATGATTATGTGTGTGTTCATATTATGGGGGTTTCAGCTGATTTCACAACATTTCTGAAACACTGCCATTTCACACCAGTATTGCAGCGAGTGTGAATGAATGAACGTGTCGACACAAGAATGACAACTCATTTTGCGTCTGTATTGAAATGTTACCTTGTCTTGATTTGAACCTTTCGTATTTAATCAGCTTCAAATCAAGGTCAACATTCTGGTTTCTCCTCATTAATTGGTAGGTATTATCTTCTTTTCCTTGATCACAGCTGTGTTTAAATAACATACAGACCCTGGAGCGGTCATAACTCGCGGCGTGAGCCAGCCAGCATACACTGATGCTACTAATCACATGAGGGAAGTTGCGGCTCTTCTTTGAATGTCATGAATATACAAGGACTCTTGCTTCGGGGCTGCACGATGGTTGCAAAGTAATTAAAAAAACAGTTGTCAGACGTGTCAAATATTTTATCACTGGTGATCCTTACAGGTAGTCAGAGGTATAGAGACAGGTATTTTCTTGTATTTAATTGGTATTCAGCCACGAAATGTGGCGCACCATCTCCCCCTTCCATTGCATTCATGTTACAATACCGCTGTAGTTGGAATCACCTGCCCCCTCAGGGGGTTGTTGTAATGTTAACTATGCTAACTCCAGCCAGCTGACATTACAGATGCTAACTCTAGCTAGCTACTGTTAACATTGCTAACAGTCGCTAACGTTTGCGATGTTGACCCTAGCCAGCTAACATTATCAATGCTAACTCTAGCTAGGTACCGTTAATGCTCACAAACCTTCTTAGTAACTGGAACCAACCTGGGCGCCGTTTAGCTCAGCTGGTAGAAAAGGCGTCCCATGTACAGAGGCTTTGTCCTCGCTGCAGCGGACCCAGGTTCAACTCCCGGCCTGGGTCCCTTTGCTGCATGTCAATCCCCCTCTCTTTCTCATCCTGTTTCCTGTCACCTCTTCAGCTGATCTGTCAATAAAGCCATTAAAGGCCAAAAAAATACTCAAAAAAAAGAAAGAAACTGGAACCAACTGTCAGACTTCTTGCATAAACAAAAACAAAAACAAAACCTGACAAACACTGTAAAATTATTAATTCACAATCATAATATTGTTTTTAAGGAAAAGAGATACATTTATTCTGCACCTTTCTACAAGCTCTGGATATGTATTATTTTAAAAACATGCAAAATGTTCTAAATAAATATGACATTTAAAACAAGGAACTAGAGCTACTGTTCTGTATGTTGGCAGACAACATGATGCAGTACTTCCCCCTGACATGACACCATTCATTGTCTCCTTTTATGCAAAAAAACAGGCAAGTACACAGATGTCAGGGTGTTGTGTTTTCCAGCCACGTCTCATGGCATTAAATCAAAATCACCAGCTGAAAACCTACCCAAACTGAAAGATCTAAAAGGGGACCAGAGGACAGTCAGCCTCGATCTAAACAGACCTGAAACGTATTCGAACGCTCATTGCGGTCGACCTGAACTGACCCTGTGGGTGACAGGCAGATGCTAGCAGCAGCACGCTGAGCCAAAAATGAAGAAACAGCTGTAGTCAAAACAAGCAGCAACTCTACGTTTTTCCTCATACTCTACATACTCTACCTCACCTCAAAAAACACACTATTGTTGGTAATTGTGACGATCAGAGGTGATAATGAGCTCAGAGCTGCTCAGTTGTACGACGTATTATCACGCAAAACAGAGACCTGTGGCAACACAGTGAGAGCCTAAAGCAAGTTGGTTGCCGTCTCACTTGGAACGACACATAGAAGTGTTTTATGAACTGACGATGGGTTAAAATTACGACCTCGTTAAGGGAGGAATTGAAATGGTAAACATGTGGTTAGAGTTAGGTAATGATAATTAAGTTAAAAAAAAAAAAAAACAGCAACACTGCACGACTGTTGGTTGGAAACGAGAAACAAACAGCGCTTTCTTAATTTTAAGTCCAATGCTTTGTGGTCTCATCCGTCTACCTGGATCTCCTCTCTATGTCATCTTGGGGCGCTTGTTAAAATGACCAAGCCTGTGAAAGGTTTGGTTTCTTCGACTTCTGCTTGTGCTTTACACTGTTTTTTTTATGCATTGTGCATTTATCTTGTCTTTATTTCCACTTGTCGTACCTTTTTTTTTTTTTTTCAGCTTAACTCATTTTGTCTCACATTTCCCAAACTGCCGACAGTCTCCTACCACAGCGTATCTCGTTTGTCTGTGTTTGCAGCCACAACAGAGAACTTCTTCCAAAGACTTCCTGCCTGACTAGGATGCTCTGCAGCTCCTGCAGACCTCGCTGCACGCTCCGATCTTTGTGCAATTTTGAGAAAAAAGCCTGATGTGACCAACAGCTAAATCCAGCAAAAGAGACGATCCTCTTAAACACCTCACCCCGCAAGAAAAGCAATATATGTTATTCAACTATGCTTATCTGGACTGTGAGGTATTTTTAAACTGAACTGCTCCTCAGCTGTCTCCTCCCCAGACCTGCCTGTATCACTGCCTAAAAGTCTAGAGTATTAAAAGAATATGTGCTAATTCCTGCAGAAGGGCTTTCTGGAATTAGAAGCAGACGTCGACAGGCCCAGACACCCTCCATGGCAGAGAATTTGTTTGGAATTCATGTCTCCGAGGAAAATATGAAACAGGGTGCCTCAAATCATTGGATTTTTGATAGCCTATTTTACGCATAACAATACCCCTTTCTCTTTCAGCGCTCTGCGCTGTCTTTTTTTATTTCCCTCCTACTCTGTTATTTGGCTTTCTTTCTCTCTGTTTGTCTGCTTTTAGTTGGATAATAAAATAATAATAGTTTTTTGCTGGAATCGAAACATATATCAGCGTGACGTTTGCTTCATGCAAGATTTCCCGCACTAAATACAGTGTTCCCGCAGTGCATCCAAGGACATCCAGACCGTCTCCCAGCTTGTTTGGACACAGCCTTCCGCTGCTATCACCATATTGCAGTCATAATGAGTTGTGCGCTGATGTTTCACACACGTGTCTCTAAATGGATCCAGGGATGTTTTGGAGATGACACATCTTGATTCGAGTACGCCGCTGCTTCTGAAAAATCTCGTCTCCGTTCTGCCGGGGCGGCAGGAGCAGCAAGGTGTGGTCTCCCCGCCGAGCTGCAGCACACCACCGCACACAGTCGCAGAAGTGCTCTGCATGTACCACCATGCACATGTTAAGTCACAGATTTAAGTTATTTATTTAAGCTGGCGTCGACCTCAGCCAATCCCAAACAGACATGGTGAGATAAAAACTCCGCAGGACCTGTTGAAATATCAAAATAAGACGGCAAAACGTTACACCAGCTGACTGTTTGTTCAACGCTTAGATCCACGTTAAACAATACTTTTTCGCACACATATGCACACAAACTCGCCTGCATTGGAGACATCTCAGGGTGTTGGTGTGTACAGCTGGTATTGATATCACGGCGCGCTGGGGTGTGCAGGTTTCGTCGCACGCCACCCATTCTATGTGTGTGTGTGTGTTACCATTCCTAATGAATCCCATTCACTGAATCATGCGATATGGAGTTGGCAGCGTCGACGGTGGTGACTGCACGCTCGCCGCCTTCCAGCTCTTAGGAATAAAAGTCCTTCGCTTAGTCTCCACACACACACACACACACACACACACAATGGCTCGCTAAGTGGCTATTCTTTTTCTCTGCTCAGTCCCCGGTGTCCCATCTATCTGGGCAGAGGTCTGGCCATTGAAATTATTAATGTCCACAATAATTCCCACTGCTTGCTTGTTTCTAGGCAAAATTTACACACTCTTGTTGTCAACAAATCCAGCGAAAAGACTGAAATTCCACAAGGCATTAGTCCGTCTCTCTGTCCTGTTGCACACAGCTTCGAGCCCATTAAGTTCTACTCTTTAAACATGTCACAAATACAAACCTGATTCCAAAATATATGGGATGTTTTTTTTAAAAGGGACCCCCCTCCCCCTTCTTCAGTGTGTTTTAAAGGTTCCCCTGCATGTAAAAGATCTTCAAAGTTAAAAATGTCTAGTCAGCAAAGTCAGAAGCTGCTCTCTCCCACAGAAAACACTGCTCCTGAAACGCCCCACCAGTAGTCCCGCCTTTTATTCTGTGACTTTGTGACGTCACACTACATCACAATGTCACACAGTTGTGTAATTTATGCCCAGAGGCTAGTTTGACACTCAAGAATTAATTTAGTACAGCTGCCCTGTTGTTCTCATGTAAACGGCTCAGGTATGTGTGAGTTGACCAATTAGAAAATGAAACTGTTTAGCGTTAAAGCTCAGTTTATCTGTGTGTTTTTAATTGTATTTCTTTTCTTTGCCAATGTTACAGAGGAATTAAACGATCAGGTTTTGGATACACAGGCGGCACTTCTAGTTTATTAATCAGTTTATTGTTGGTTTTTACTTTTAATGAGATGTGATTGCATGAAAGCGTCCATATAATGCTCATTTTCATGTACACACACACACGTTTTGGGCTACGACTACAAATCTGTTACATGCTTAAATGTTCAAAAAACACAAACTGCCCACTGCTGTAACATCTCTATTCACCCTCTGTCTGAATGCTTCTGTCTCTTTTCGGACCCCCTCCCAAAAAGCCCAGCCTGTTCTAATTGGTCAGCTCTGAAAGGCCCGAGCAAACACCACCCGCCAACACAACAGCCCTGCCAGTGTTTTGAGGGCGTGTCTGAGGGTGGTGATTGTACGTGTAGTTGTGACTTCACAAATGTATGAAAGAGATGGAAATCTTACTTTGTTTGATACAGGTCCTTTTAGTTTCAGATAGAGTTTTCTCCTGGATCCACCAGTGTTTTGTGACAACAGCAAAAAAAAAAAAAAATAAAACCACTGTCAGTAGTACAGAAAAAACGAGGTGAGAGAACGAATGTGATACGTACAAAGAGGCTCTTCTCTCGTTTCAGCCCAGTAGTCCTCTTGAGTTTCTTTCATAGCTGCTCTTTTGTTGTTGAGTGAACGACAATAGCTGCAATAACTGAGGATAAAGATGTGTTGAGCCGAGGGTGTGAATGATGCTGCAGCCACCGGCGAGGACAGACGATCAATTTGCAGTTGTGGTTGGACGTGCCTTTGGCCAAGATTTTTAAGCTCCGCACCAGAAATAAATCAACAGCTGTGGTGTGCATGAATGTAAGAGCATGTGTAAGAGTGTGAACGCGACGGGGGGGGGAGAAATAGCCGTACACTCAGCACCACGAATCCAGTGACGCTCGAGGATTGAGGGAGAGATGCTTTTATCCCGTTCCATGTAGCTGCAATGTTGACTGCCTGGATGGAAGGAAAGATGCCTGGATGAATGGATGGAAACAAGCTCCTTCCACTCGTAGTGCCTCCTGTTGCCTATGATTGATTGTGGAGGATGTGGGAAGGATTCAATTTAAAGAGCTCTGTAAAAAGATAAAGATCGTAATACTGTGTGTCCAAATTTTGGTTGGGGTTGTGTGGACAGTAGGTATCATGTGAACGCAGCGCCACCTTGTCTCAACGAAACTTTGTCTGTCCGTAGATATCCGGGAGACAGCGTTCGTTTATGCCATCACGGCGGCCGGCGTGACCCACGCTGTGACCCAGGCCTGCAGCATGGGAGACCTCCTGCAGTGTGGCTGTGAGGCGACCAGGAACAGAGCGCCTCCGAGGCCGCCTTCATCCTCCTCCTCCTCCTCCTCCTCCTCCTCTCCCGGGGAGGGAGTCAAGTGGGAGTGGGGGGGCTGCGGAGACGATGTGGAGTTTGGTTACGAAAAATCGAAACAGTTTATGGACGCCAAGAGGAGAAGGGGCAAGAGCGACATCAGGACGCTCGTGGACCTGCACAACAACGAGGCCGGGCGGCTGGTAAGAAGCAGTTTCAGAATGAGCGCCCTCACATGTCTGTGCAGTTTCTGTTTACGTTTTAAATAAGTAGAGATTGAAATTGGCCGAACGCAACTGCAATGCACTCTGTGAATTTTCTTTTTTTTTTTATCTCCACTGCTACTACGCTCTGATAAAAGCCCTCCGATATTTCACCATAGTCTCGAAGGTTTTAGCAGCGAAGGTGTTGCTTGTCCTGTGGAATGTTCCATCATTCCACGAACATGCAACAGAGAAAGACATCGCCCCCGGCCATATTTGTGTAGCGGCGTAAGCTGATATTCTTACAAGAATCAGGTTTCTGAAACACAAAAACAAGAGCGTGCCACACATTTTGTTTTCAAGCCTCCGAGGCAGGTAGCTTCTAACGTTTCTTCAGCCCTTGTAGGAGTTTAAAGTTCCTCTTTGTCGCCCGTCTAAAGTACGGCCCCGACAAGTCAACAGGCTACCGAAAGGGTGCAGATAGAGTAGCAACTTTTGAGAGCTTATGCTAATTTGTAATGTAGCTCGGTAAATCGTCCACATCACATTAACTTTTAGCCGTTTTCCTCTGGTCTCGCTTTCTGTTACGCCCACTTGCAGAAATGTTGACACACGCACAAGCAGAAAACACAGAGTTGCAAAGTTCACTTTAGTCGGGGTCAAAGGCAGGTAGAGAGCAGAGGAGGATTCTGGGATAGAGTCCAATTGTAGCATTAGCGAACAAACCGTTTGAACAAAAGACGAGACCTGCACACAAATGCCCAGAGGTTGAGAAATAAGCGTGCTGCGATGCGTGCAAATGTCTGTTTGTGTGCATGCATGCGTGTGTACTTGTATACACATTTTGTGTGTGTGTGTGTGTGTGTGTGTGTGTGTGTGTGTGTGTATTTCACGTCTCTAAGGTGCGTGTATGTGTTGGAGAAAGAGAAACTCTTAACATTTCTGAGGTGTGTGAGTGTGCCATTCAGCGTGACTAAGGGGCTAGCCAG
>OMLP01024968.1:6482-23724 GCA_900302685.1 Spondyliosoma cantharus | reverse complement strand
TTGCTAATAAACCGTGGTTTTACGTAAGTGCTGTCTGCTGTTGTTGTGGTCAAAGATGAGTGAAATTACATGGCTGAAAAACTAGCGTGACATAATGCTCAAAGCAGCATTAAGTTATAAAAACAGATACGTTTTTAAGATAGATGCTTACAAACATACACTCTGGAAATGTTGATGGCTGACCCAGGTAGAGGTGCAAATGTGTGCCAGTGGTGTAGAATAATAGACAGCCAGGTGCACATGAGGACACTATTCATATGATAACTGCTGCCAGACACTCTGGAATGTTGATGGCTCATCCAGTGACTGTTGTCATTGACGCCAATGCTGCTGCAAGTTCTTCCATTGTTTACCTTTTTCTTCTTCTTCTAGTGCGTAGAAATAGCAAAGTCAGTAGCCTTTCCTCAGTTGCGACACCTCTGTTCAGGAGAAGACTGCAACTAGTGCCGCGACCACCAGGCGCAAGTATATATAGTTACGACGCTCCCGTGACGTCACGTTGTCGCGGGACAGGTCGAGAGCGGCGAGTATACTGGAGCCTTTAGCCTCTCCAGTTGGCTAACCTCAGTGTTAGCTTCTGTGACAGTTATGGTTTTAGTAGCCTTTCAGTCATTGTATTTCATTATTCAGCGTTGGTCCCCATCTTCATTGTCATTGTCGTATGAATTTGAATTTAGGATAGGGTCTATGCCATCCTACCTCAGTAAATCGAACTGAAATTCTTCAGTTGTTACCATTAGGAGGGTTTGCTAATAGCTAAATTCCTTCCCTGGGATTAGATAAGACTTTCCAGCTAGGAAACATGTTTCTGGTTCACTGGTTCACCGCTACTGCAGTATTTCTGCTAACATACATTTTCCATCATGAGAATCACTAACTGTCTTTTGCTGGTGTTTATAAACATGAGTAGTGACGTATTGAAATCATGCAAACACAAATCTCTGCTGCCTGTTTCCCTTCAGTCCTGAGGGCAGTTACACAGATGACACCAGTCAAGAGCATCACACACCTCACCGCCGCCCCGGGCCTCCACAGCCCGGAAACCCAAACCCTGACCCACACGAGTTTGATGACGAGTTTGACGACGACGACCCCCTGCCTGTCATAGGACACTGCAAAGCGTTGTACTCCTTTGATGGTGAGGACAAACGGCATGAAATCTCCACAATGTCTGGAAATTACGAGGACTTCATAAAGAATCAAATAGACAAGAGCAGGTCTATGGAAAGTGAGAAGGCTACAATAAGAATCCAACCAAGCTATAAAAACAGCTTAAAAGTTGTGTTTTTAGGATGTGATTCATGAAATTGTCCTCTTCTTGACAGCAGCGAGTTTAAGAATATAGTTAATTGTTAGGAAACCAAAAGGTTTAATAAAACCTGATAGCTCTGATTATTCTTTATATACATAAAGATATATACAAAAATTCTTCTTTTAGATGTTTTCAGTGATCGTAATAACAAAATATAACACTTCTGTGTTCCAACATAAAAACAAACTTTAATTAAAAGTACCTTGAGGAAGACCAAAACCAACGTCAGTTTGTGTTTAACTCTTGTTACCTGTTTGACTCTTAGGTCAGAACGAGGGGACGCTGGTGATGGCAGAAGACGAGGTAATGCTTTTTATTCGTTACTTTGTTATATTTGAGTTTTTTACAGGTTTAGAATCAAAAGGCTGTATGCAGACCAAGACCAACAATGAAATAATCCTTACTAGTTTGAAAATGAATGCCTCATCTGCATATTCATGAACAGGGGAAGTTTCCTGGGGATATCTGTAAGTTAAAATCTTAAAATACACATTTAAATATATTTCCTTATATTTCTTTTCTTAAATTCATAGCCAGAAATCTTATACATGATACTTTGTTATAATATATAGTTTTATTCCTATCTATATTCTGAAAGTTTGTAATTGTAATAGCAGTACTTTCAGATTTATTTAAAAATTCCCTCTGTAAAACCCTCTAACATGTCAACGGAATGGAACAAGACTTTGAAACTGGCTTGATCATGGTATTCAGACTCTTGTTAACTTTATCTAAGAATGCCTCATCTGCATATTTAATAAACATTCCAAAAAACGTGTAATATAGAAAATAATCATCTTAATTTACTAAAGAGACAGTTTGGGTTTTTTGAAGTGGGTCATATAAAGTACATATCTATAGTCGGTCTGTTCTCTACCGTAATTGCCGATCAGCGCAGCCTCAGTTTGGAGAAGCAGAGAGCCTCTCCAGCCCAGACGCTCAGCTTTGTGCTGCAGTGAACGGAGTCCAGATGAAAAGTGAATTTTAACCACCTGAAACAAGTCCCACCTAAAAAAAAATCTGTATCAGTTCAAGTGTACGTTGTATAGAGGAAATTCACACCGCTTTACATCGCCGTCAGACCGCCCTTTCTTTTGGCACTACATTTCCTCAACCGTAGAACCTCCGTATCCCTACGCATTAGCACAACAGGTGATCCGCGAGTGGCGAAATACAAATTGTTACTAAATACCATATTCACCCGTAGTGTCACACCACACTTGCTAACCACCAGAAGAAGCTCATTGTGTTTTTTTGGCACCTCCTCCACTGCAGGTTTTGTACATCATCGAGGAGGATAAAGGCGACGGCTGGACAAGGGCGAGGAAGCAGGGCGGAGAGGAAGGCTACGTCCCCACCTCCTATGTAGAAATCACCATGGAGAAAAACAGCAAAGGTGCTGTCACCTACATCTGAAGCTACACTGTCCTCTGTCCTCCCATCCGTCTGTCATCCCCTCACTGCTCTCTGTACATCCACTTAACACTACAAATGAAAAAAAAAAGAACATCCGAACACTTGCATGGACATGCATTCATCTTGTTTCTCTCTGTCCTCCTCCCGTTTATTCCTCTAACTCTGTAATCATTCGTCCTCATCCTCACCTCATTTCTGTGGGACTGGTGTGTCAGAGGTGAGTGTCTGAGCTCCAAGACAAACAGGAAAAACATATTTGATGGTGTTTGAGAGATTTGTATGTTGTACATGAGGCGTTTCTTTTGTGTGTGTGTATGTGTGTGTGTGACGTGTCTCCACTGCTGTTTTGAGCCTAACGTTGAGGCAAAACCACTTCTTTATCGATCAAAGTGTTCAAGATCGTTTTATGTAATATATTGGAAGCAATTTATTTTTTATTTTCATTTGTTCCTTTAATTATTTCAATGTTTCTTCTTTTTTTTTTTAACTGGAGACGTTTAAAACTGATTTTAAGCTCTTTCGTTTCCTGTGATGACATCATTTGAAGATGTTTTTATTCGTCTGACTGCAGTGTGTGTGTGTGTGTGAGTGTGTGTGTGTGTGCGTGTGTGCGTGTGTGTGTGCGTGCGTGCGTGCATGCGTGCGTGCACCTGCACATTTGTTTTTCTGTGTTACTGTGCCATTACGCTTAAACTGGAAGACACTGACAGGGTTTGTTTGGTTGAGCCTCTGTAGAGAGACCGCTTTCATCCTGGATAGTTATTACAGGAGTTCAGTCTTTTAGATTTTGTGTCCTTTCAGAGCAGAACTGGACATTTTAAAGGACAAAGCTGGTGTTATTCACTATTTGTCTTTGTTGTCAACAAAACCAATCTTTTACTTTGTAAAAACGTAATGTTAAGGACTTAAATCTTTACTCAGTACTGATTACTCACTGATTGCTGAATATTTTAGCAAACAGAAATATCTGTTGGGGAATATTTTCAGCTACAAGTGTCCCATCACAACAAGACGGTCACTCAAGATCCATGTTAATGCCAGGTGTGAACTGACAGGCTTTGTGCTGTCACTCAGGACGGGCCTGAACAGGGTATTTGGGGGGTCCTGACTCCAACAGGTTTTTCTGGTGGGAATTTTCAGCTTTGAGTGCACAGATAATAAGTCATAGTTTGTTTTTCTTTGAAAGAATAAGCAAATATGGAATCTCACCAGATGTATCGATGTCTTCTTCTTTAAGTCGCTGATCGAAAATGGCTCTGAGCTTTACAGTGTCACTGATATCCGTGACAGTTTAATCTGCTGCTGCTGTTTCTCAGTAGCCATCTCAATATAGTCACGTTCGAAGGCTCATTAAAGCAGCCGACACCTTGAAGTGCAAACAAAAGTGCAGAATCATGGCACCCAAATATACTGAGTGACCTATACAGACTGTAAAGTGTTAGCATAATGTTATCAGCTCTCACACAACCACTGGGGAGGCTGCCGAGTGTAACAAAAGGTCACGAACCTCCTACTGTATGGTTTCACAATAGATCCTGAACACTGTGTTTGAGGATAATTCAGTTTCAGTTAATTTACAACATGCTGAGCTGCACTTTCAGTCTATGTGGCTACATGAAGCACCAGATGGTGATGTCAGTCAGACAGTCACTCAGTCGAGACTTGGATTTCTAGATTGTTGGATAGATTTCCATGAAAAGTTTGTAAAGGCCCTGACACATTACACTCACATCAAAGAACATATCGGCCGAATGTCTCGGCCAAAAAGCTGCACTTGAACAAACCGCAAAGACTACAGCAACGGCCAGCTGTGTGAGAGGAAACACCTGCATGCTACCAGATTGCAGTAGGCTGTAGTCGTCATTAGAAACCGTTTTTATGATAAAGCAGCGTTTTATGACACTCGCCAATATATTAACTTCTTATCGAGAACATGTAACAAATATTTTTAAACTTGCATTAAAACACACTGGAATCACTTTTTAACCTTAATTTCTGTCAATCATCTGCGTCACAGCTGGGACATACATCTGTCTTTAGTAAAAAAAGAATCAAGTAAAGAATCTTAAATAAGTAGTCATGAATTTGTGCACAAACAAGGGATCAGTAAATGTTGGTACCCCCCTCTCTCTGACAGTTTTTAGTTTGGTATCTTGTTTTGACGCACATCGGTTTCACTTGTTTTTGTGGAGGATACAAGGCGAGCCTTCATCCATGCTTACAGGCTGAGGCCGTTCATAATAAATCAGGAAATCAATCTTAGACTGTACGTAAGTGAGCCAGACAGCTTTGATGTCACCTCATTCATGTAGGGAGATGAAACACGTTCAACTTATTGTGATTAAAAAAAAAAAAAAAAAATGTTTTATTGTGATTTAAAAAAAAAAAAAGAAATGTTTTATTGTGATCCGTGATCTTTTATCATCCCAGAGACACTTGCCGACAATGGCAGATGGCCGACCTGGTGTGTCAGGGATGTTTGACAAAAGAAAGAGAGAGAAGGATCCTCAGCTCAGACTGTTGATAGAAGCAGCACGATACCATCTTCCTTTTTTTTCCCCAGTCAAATTAAAAAGTTTTTTTCTCAACCTCAATCATGTTTGTGAGTATGTGTGTCTAGTTAGTAACTGTCTCTCTCCTCTATGTGACTGCAGGTTCCTGAGGGCTGCAGGGTGGCCGGGCGATTTGATTGGCTGGTGGAGGGCTCACGCTGACCGCTGATTATTGGTGGTGGGGGTGATGGTGGAGAAAGAGAGAGGTAGAGAGGGAAAGAGAGATAAAGTGGCAGGTTTGCATGTCTGCATGCTCACTTATCCATAATCACCAAAGCATTCTGGGATACTAGAGGAAGACGGGAGGGTCATAAATAGAGAAGCAGACGACCTTAAACCTGAAAACAGGCTGTGATGTCGTTTAATGTGTGGCAGCCACTGGAGAAGTCCCACCATTACCTGCAGGAGTTTTTAAATGTAGGTTCCTGGTGGTGAAACAGCCTGTGAAGATCTTTCAGACCAGAGAGTGTGTAGCAGGCGTCACCAGGCTCACACAGTCGTCTCTTCTGCATCCAGCTGCCAAGGTTTGATGGTAAAACCTGAGCAGCAGCAGAAAACGGGAAGACTTATTAACAGTCCCTCTCTTCTGCTCTTGAGCCAGAAGATCACACTACTGCCGAGCTTGTAATGAAATAATCAGTGGCTGCGAGTTCCCACTTCCTGGTCTGTAAAGCTCTTAAAGGAACAGTTCACCCTGAAGTGAAAATTCAGTCATGATCTACTCACCCTCATGTTGAAGGAGAGCCAGGTGAAGTTGTGCAGCCCACAAAACATTTCTGGAGCTTCAAAGGCAAAACAGCATTGCAGCATTTCCTTTAGCAACTGAAGTAGATGGGGACTTTAAAAAACCCCAACCGAAACTAGAACTATAAGCAGACACCTGATTTTTTTTTTTCAGTATTTTCCTGAGAGATGAATGAAAATATCTAAACACACCCTATCTCACAATGTTAAAGAAAGTAAGGAAAACTTCCCAGATCTGTCCCTTTATCTTGATCCACACCGAAAGTTAACAGGGTCTTTTCTGGGCTGAGCCCCATCCTCCATCCAAGTTTCCTGGAAATCCTTTCAATAGTATTTGTGTAATCCTGCTGACAAACCAACCATGGATGAAAACAAAACAGACACAAAATGGCTCCATACAGCTCATCCGGTGTAATACAAGTCTCTGGAAGCTCAGAGATCCTCTGTAGATATGGAAAGATGCCACATACAGCTGCTTTTAGCTGAGCAGCTAAAGGGAAGATTTTTGCTTCTGTAAATCATGTCCTTTTTTTTTAATTCAGTTTGAGATTGTGGGACTTCTTGACACTGAGGTTACACCGGTTGAGCTGTAAGGAGATATTTTGTGTCTTGCTCCTGTTGTTTTTTTAACGTTAGTCTCCAGTTACTTCAGTTGTTTAGGAGAACGCTGCTTTTTGTTTGAGGATTTTTGGACTGCAAAACTTGTCTGACTTTTACATCAACACGCGGGTGAGTACATAATGACAGAATTTTCATCTTTTGGTGATATGTTCCTTGAACATATGGCACTTCTGTGATGGCTGCGCATGTTTAACGGCCTTGTTTAGGGGTAAAAACCTGCTGATGATCTGCTCTCTGAGGGTGGAAACGTTCAAGTATGTAACTCCTTCTGTGCTACAATATCGAGCGAATTGAAGCGTGAAGCAGTGTTTTTTCAACCGAAGAAAGCACGGATGCACGTAAACTAGAATACATTTATTTTCATTAGTGGTGTAAACAGCTTTGGAATCTTGTCTCTTTCTGAATAACTGGAATATTTTGTGCATGTAAACAGTCTGTGATGTTGCAGGAGGTGGTTCTACCTTCCACACGAGAGCAGTACAACAGCAGGGTTTTTGCTCTGACAAGTGTTTAGTTATTATTTATCTCCCCACCTCACTGATTCACCGTCTGCTTTGTGCTTTAACAGGAGAGTGTGCCAGTCGTGAATGAAATGAGTCTCCTCTGTTGGTGCCGCTCAAAGCGTTGGAGGAAAAGTCTCTTAGTGTTTTGTAGTGGCTTCTTTTTGGGTTTCATAAACCTTAAAATAGCATTTTGACAGGAAATTCTCATCACAAATGACAGAGCAGCTTCATCCTCTGAGGAATGCTGTGAGATTCGGCTGAAAGCTGTGGGAAACACCAAGTAAGTGAACATTGTGATGAGCCATTTCTTGGTCAAACTGCTCTTTTTAAGGTCAAAAATAAGGAACAAATGTCACGAGTTTCCTTCTTATGGAAAATTTAAATATTTTGAACTTTTCGAAACCCACCAGTTTCTGTAAATCAGACAACACTTACACACTTACCTCCAACACTTTGGTCCAGCTCCTCGTGAGAGAAAATCAGTTAATTTCTAACGCAGAACGTCAGGGTTTGTCACCTTATAGGTGTTGCAGTATTTGCTGCCACTAACAAAGTCAGTCCAACTCATCCCTGTCATCATCATCATCATCATCTGTGCTCTGTTGGTGATGTCTGCCTGCCTGCCTGAGCCACCTTGCTCCTCATGCCTGCCTTCACCGTCATACAGTCGCATGTCCTTCATGTGTCACGAACATGATCGAGCGTTTCATCCGTGACTTTAACTGCATTTCTATGAAAGTGTGTGTCTGTAACGTTGGCTGTGTCGTATGTTGAATGGAAGTCCAGCATGAGTTTGATTTATGTTTGTGTGTTAAATGTCTTCCAAAACAGCAGCCAAGTAAAATCAGAGCTGCGCTCTCTGCAGATAGCAGGACTATCAGGTGAACACAGGACCTCTCTACCACCTTTCCTTTCCCACCTTTCCTCTCCCATTCTTCCTGGGTTGTAGTTCCACCAGTTGACCAGCAGGTGGGAGCCTTCCTTCACCAAACCACAGCTCAGCTCGAGCAGGACTGAACCACTTGTCAGTTACACCAAACATCAAGAGGAGCTCTGGTGTCTTTACAGTCAGACTCTGCCTTAAAACTTCCTGTTGTTTTACTGTGGAGGGATTATTCCCCGCCTACTCACACATGGACACACACACACACATCTGACTGTGTGTGTTTTTCCGCCTGACTACATCTCCCATCAGCCACCTTAGTTCAGCTCCGCCTGCTCGGGGACTCTACTACATCTCCATGAAACGTGTGTTCCCCATTTAATCAGTTGTATTTGTGAATGTGACCACACGCACGCATGTATCAACTACATGTACGCCCTGTATGGAAGGCCAACCGGGCCAAAACAGGTTATTTTTGTCTGTTTGGCTTCCGTACATGTTAACGTGTAAATGTACATACATGTTCCTGTGATACATGCGCGACGTTTTACCATTGAATGATTTGTACATATTAACATCTTTTATGTCATGCTGAATGTGTTTCCATGGTGATTGTTTTTAGCTTTGTTTGATCGACACTCTTCACGAGAGACAACGCGGTTTGAATTGAACTGATGCACTTTGCCCTGAAGTACTACAGCATTTGAATCTGATTAAATGAACGAGTGAGTGAATAAATGAATGAATTAATTAATGAATGAATTAATCTGTTGTCTGCTGAGGGAGGTGTGAACTGTGTGAATGACCACTGTGTAGCAGCGAGAAAACAAAAACGGCTCTAGGTATTCTCTCCTCCTGATGGTTTTTATACTCTTTTGTAACTCTTGACGAGCGTTGACCGACTTTCGTTGCATGATTTTCTGGATTCTTTGAACTCCTCTCTATTTCTGGTGATTGTTTTTCAACCGTTTCCTGTATCTCTTCAACAGACTAACAAAAAAAAACTACAGATCTGAAGTAAAGTTTGACTTCCTTCTGATGCTATTTAAGACAAAAATGCCACTAATTAATCCGCTCATGTCGATGTAAACAGCAGGTGGCAGCACTTGTAATCTGTTCCTTCGATGAAGCTGTGAAATGTACAGAACGATGCTGTAGGTGTTGTTACTTGAACTTGAGGTCACACTACTCCGCATTTCCTCTCCTGTCTGTGATTCATTTTGCATCAGACATTCAAGAAACTCATTGTCTCATTGTGAGGAATAAACTTTACAACACTTAATGCAGATTAAACAAACAAGATGAATTTAACATTTGGACAGAGTACAGAAGCCCTTGAGGGGCAAGTGAAGATTTTTTTATTTTCCGGTGATCCGTTCTTTTAGTCTGATCTGACTTTTTTTCTGTGTTCTGTGTTCCTGTGTTGACTTCAGGACTTGTGGGAAAAAAGTTTGCCAAGTTCCTCAATTTTTTAAATACATTTTCCCTCTGTGAAAATACGTGGGAGTAAAAAATACGGGAGAAAGACAAAATAATGAGTGCGGGGAAAAAAAAAAAACTTTTTTTTTTTTCTCCTGGAAAAGCAAAAAAAAACATGTTTTCACAGCGGGGAAATCACCAAACAGTTCTTGAAAAATGATGCAAATGAAAGCAAACTAATTCAGCTGTCTGTCAGTTTTTGCATTTCATGTACACATATCCATCAACGCTTCTTGTTTTGTTGACATATCTAATGTCACGGCTAACGTCTTGGCTGTTTTCTTTTTTTTTTAAAGCTATGATATTAGATGTGTGCAAAAAAATGTGTTACTGTTAAATTCTGTTTCCGTTTTAAACGAGTTAGGGCTGAAAATGATTTGTTTTTCATTATTGACGTGTTATTTTTGATTGTTTATGAAAGCATTTAAAATAGTTAATAACTATTGAATTATTGAAACTTATTGAAAGTTTTAACAGCCCTGGGCGATGTCTTCCAGTGCAAGTGTTGTTCAACAAATGGTCCAAAACCCAAAGATTCAATTGAAAATTATATATAAACTGGAAATCCTCACATTTAACAAGATGGAACCAGTGAGCATTTTTGTTAAAAATGTAGAAAATAGAAATACGCTTCAACGCTAAACCTGCTTGTTAACGCGCACACAGACTCCAACATAAAGGTGATTTCCTCTGTGTTCTGATAAATTAGTGTTTATTTGACTAACTCTTAAACAGACGGACAGTCTGAATATTTAATTTTCTTCTCAAATCTCCTCTCTCAGGTTGACTCACAGGCCTGTTCGGAGTGTGCTGTCCCTTTAATCACAGCATTATTGATGTAAGAAAATAACACAGCAGCTTTGAACCTTTACCAAAAGTCCCATTAACTGTTGATTATCATTTTTTAACCATTGATATACATAAAAAAAAACTGAGCTGTGCATTGTAATAGCCGCTGTGCTTTACTTCTGAATATTATGCAAAACCCCATAATAACAAATGAGCTTTGAGATGCTAAATATGATACAACTGCAGTAAGTTCATGTACAAACTGCTTTTTGCTGAAACCTGCCAAGCTACTGTGAGCATGGTGCTGTTTGCCACCCAGCAAAGACCAGACGTCTTCTTCTACATTCCCCTTCTTTTTTAAGTCTCATCATGTACAGATTCTCTCCTGTTGTTTAAGTCACGGTGAAAGCCTTTTTTGTTTGTCAGCGTCAAACTCAACTCACGGTAAATAAAACCAGCAGGTACAAAGTGATTCTGCAGGATCTTAACATCCATGTAAATGTGTTTTTACCATGTTGTATATGTTGTAATAACCAATGGCAGTACTTCTCTTTCCATATCGATGTGCACATCTTTTTACTTTGAATGTTGTCAGACACTTTGTGAACAAAATGCTTTTTTGTTTTTCCTTCTTCTTCTTCCAAGATATTGTTCTAATAAAATAAGCAGCAATGACAAGTGCCATTTGTTTTCTTTGATATTTTATCAGTGCAGAAAGCACAAAGTGATCATCTGAACTGATCTGTGACCTTGTGCTTTACAGTCAACAGTGTTCAGTTCACACAAATTAACACACACCTGTAAACATTACATTAATTTGAATTCTGAACAAAATTCACAGTCCCAAAAAGGACAGAGGCATTATGTTTCAAGTTTGTCAAGTTTTGAAAATTTGGTACAAATGTCCACTATGACTCGAGGATGAACTGATTAGAATTCGGTGGTCAAAAGTCAGAGGTCAAGCTCACTGTGGAATATCTTTTATACATGTATTTATAACATTTAACAAACAAGCGTCTAATAGGAGAAAATGATGAAGCTATCACATTTGATATCCAAAAACACACTGTGACATCGTAATATTCTCTTAAAAATGTTCTGGCCATTATTCACTGTCACAGCTCTGAAGCAGACACTTGACCGGTGTGCTGAGGCAAACAACCACGAGGCGGCAATTCTAGTTTTTCCTTTAAGCGGCTGCACTGAAATCTGAAATCCCCCACTCGTGTTGGAGGTAGCGTGTTACAGCAGTGTTTCACTTATAGCAGTAATAAAGTGCGATTAATGCATTATCAAGAGGATTTTGGTAACGTTGTCACACTTCAAACCTGATCACCAGAATAAATGTCTGTTTCTGCAGAACTACAGAACTTAAAGTTAAATCTTTATATTTCTTTGGGTCCAGTCTTCACTCTCTCTCTGTTACAATGCAGTACTTATGCCACGGTCAGGTTTAGACACAAAAGGCTCTTGGTTAGGGTTAGGAAAACTTTTTTAGCTTAAGATTCCTGTTGTGGTCGCAACAAACAAAGCTGTTTATTGTCCTGAGGGATACAAAACATAACCTGCTACCATTTTATAATGCCTGGTTGTATTTATGAGCCCTAACTGTAATTTGATGCAAATGGTTCTGTCATGTCATGCTCATGCACTCGACATCCAGCAGAAGTAAAATAACTGACACTGCATGAATCCAGTAACATAATGCAGAAATTCAGTGTATTCCTCCTCAGATCGTACACCATATTTATTGACTCTTACAGTAGTTCATAACAATATAAACATATTAAAATCATCATCTTTTTTTTTTTTTACAGTCAGTCTTCCACATAAAATATGTACAGTCAAATTATTCACATGCTAACATTTCAAATATGTACAACTTTAGTCTCACGTGTGAGCGCACTCACTTTTTCGCTGAATCAAAAATATTTTCAGAGTCACTTGGAGCTTCATTTACACATGTACAGAAAGTATCTCTGCTGCTGTGAATGCAGTTAAAAATATTTACCTTGGATGTTTGTCATCTGATGAAGGGAGAAGAAAAATACCTCACGGGAAGTGATATTAAATACATTTCCACGTTGCTGAACATCTGAAGTGTTTCTTGACCTTTTTCCGCTCATTAAACAACAAACTGGTTTAATATGAAAATGACAGACTGACTCCTCGATCACTCATTGTAACAGTTAAATACGCTCATTAGTTTTATCTAGACAATATCCAGAGATCAACTCAGTAGATAATTTCTCTTTTTCCTCTCTCTCTCTCTGCTTGTCCATGTTCTCCATTAACTGGAATGTCAGTGTGAAAGTAAAACAAGCGCCTGTTCAGGAAAAAGAGCAACATTTTCATCTCCCTTTAAGCCTCTACTGTCGGCTCTGTTCTCACACGACTATCTGTCACTCCCTTTAAAAACCTAACCGAGCAGCAGTTCCAACGTTTTTTCGGGGGAATTATTCTCACCAAAACAACAAGAAACGTTGTGACCTGTGGGGCTGCATCACCTGATCCTGGTGAGTGAAACATAACTGACACACACGATACCTGTCAGCACAGCTCAGTGAAACAACAATGTGCTGTCTCTCTCCAATTCTGGTGATATTTATATGATGAAGATCATATAAATATCAGGAAGAACGGGCTCCTTAAATGTGTAGCTGCTGATATTCTAAGTCACCATTTTATAGTTTGGTAGCTGCTTTTTTTTTTGTTTTGTTAGCTGCTGAAAGTGTCATCGTTTTAGACTAACTTCCTGTCTGTTATGCAGTTAGCAATCTCGTCTCCTCTCTCTCGAGTCGTGCAAGTGTGGTGACACTTAGATTCCTTCCTATTTTTCCTCTTTCTTTAGTTCAAGCATTTTTTCATTTCATGGCCTGTTCGGCAGTATAAGGGCCTGTGTCCACATTGTGTTTTGTTTGTTTCGGGCAGAAAAGCGCTGGCTGTGCTCTCAGGAGTGACGAGAGGAAAAAAAAACGCTACATGTACGTCTTGTCTCTATGGTAACAACATCCTGACAACCCGCTGCAGTATGATCCACACTGCAGTTTACTATCCGTTTGTTCTTTATTTGATATCGGGACCTCTGCAAGGAGGATGTGGGTGCATGACATGATTTATAAGAGACAAAATACAGCAAATATTCTCACCGAGACCGGGAAAAAGAAAGAGCCACGGTCATGACCTCAGCACCTGCCTGAAAGGTTGAGAGACTTTAAACTCGGAGCGGCAAAAAAGGCGAATCGCTCTGAAAAAAGACGCTGGTGCTGAAAAAAAAAGAAGAAAACTCTACGTGGACACAGGCCCTCAGCCTTTGTCGGAGCGCTGGAGTTGGTACAGCAGGTATCCTGCTCTGTGCCTGTTCCCTGAGCAGACAGGACCGCCTCTTTAGTTCTCTGTCCTGATTGGATAAAGTGTGCAGGGATAGCAGAACATTGTATTTTTCTCTTTTACTGCATGAGCAGCAGGAGGAGAGATATGAGTAACTGAGCAAACACTCTCTGACCGTTTTTACAGATGGAATACAGAGGAATTTAAGACTCGTTTTAAACAGAAAATAACGCTCACAGCTGCTTTAACATGTTTCGCTGCATGTCAGACTGGCTGCTTGTGTGGAGTCTTACAGTGACTCAACAGATGCCTTGTCCACACTGATACAGATATTATTTCAAAACACCTTCTAAAGTGAATAGCTCTTTATAAAACTCTGGTTTCTGTGTATCTGTGTGCACGAATTAAACTGAGCTTTTGACGATGATTTGTTTTTTGCCAACTTGTGAGTACAGAGTTATTTTGTAAGACGAACATTTTTTTAGATGGGATGTTTTTTTGAAAAATATCCTTATTAGTTTGCACAAGGCCTTAGATAAGCTGAAAGTTGCAGGTTTATATTGTTTTACTGGACACTGATGCTATGAGCCCTGAACACATGTTGAACTGAAGGAGAGAAAAATACAGACTTCTCCTTTAACTGATATTGTGAAAAGATAAAAGGGCAGAGTCCGAGTATGACGTGTGATTCTGAAAGCAGCTCGTCCTCCTTCCTCGTTACAGTTTGTTTCTCGCCGTCACGGCTGTCTTCTGATCCACGTGATGTTCTGCTGAAGTCCAGACCGTGTCAGGATGAGATTAGCTGCTCAGGTGAAGTCAGATTAAGGTTTGTGTTTTGGGCAGCGGCTCCAGTTTCCTTGACAACGCGGTGAGGATGAGGTTGAATTTGCTGTAGCGATCTGATTGGTTGACTGAAGCTCCACGGCTCCCCCACAGCAGCCGCAGCTGAAAGTCTGTCTTGAACACCTCCAGCAGCTCGTCGTCGCACTGGAACTCTAAAGTAGAAACACATGAGACGACTTTAAGATCCTGATCCACTTACTGCCGATGAAGAAAAAGACGATGAGAAGGAATTTATTTGTACCTTGTAAGATCTTCTGTGCGTTGGCCGTGTAGCTAGGCGCGCTGTGTGCGACGTCGCGTGCGGCCTCCAGGTGGCGCAGCATGATGTCACAGCCCTGGTCGCTGGTCTCCCAGAGCTCCGCCCCCTCTGGAGTGATTGATGGACGCTCCATTAAAGTAAGGAGGGGCAGCAGGAGGGGGACGCAGACCACAGGAGGAGAGGACGCTGCAGGAGGAGGATCTGTTATAATCCTTATTTTATTTAGTTCAGTCCCCTTTTGGGATATCAGACTTTCCTCAGAGTAAGTCATCACATCATTATCCATGTGTGTGTGTGTGTGTGTGTGTGTGTTCAGTACCTGTGCCCTCATACAGATTCTTGTAGAAAGGTTTCAGTGTTTTCTCGTAGCTGATGGCGGTCTGTGTGTAGTTCCTTCGTAGAGTCGTCCATGTTTCCTCCAAACGACTGATCTGCAGAGACAATCGACAGAAATCAACTCTAATCCACGCAACTACCTTATTGAACGTCCAGGTCATTTTCCTGTCATCGATCATTTTTTCCACCATTAAGACTCTTTATTTTCCTGTTTTATGACCTGTCCAATGTGACTCTATTGTAAACTAATCACGCGCTGTGTGTGGCGCCTCTACATCGTTAGCCATTTGTGCTTAATTCAGAGACCGCTAACTACGAGCTGAGCCGTGTAGAAAACAGGTCAGCTTTAGCTCCACTTCTGTTACTTTATAATGTTTACAAGGTGCATCATTAGAGGTTAGGTTAGCTCAATTTATATGAATCATTAACATTAAAACACCCTCTGCTCCTGTCGAGTGGACAGGCTGGTAAACCAAACTCCAATAGCAGGTTCTTTATACAAAGGCTCTTTTTGGATCTGCATCGATCTACAGGCACAGTTGGCACACATGTCATTTACTCAGTAACATCATTAACTGACCTGAGATGACGTGTGTGTGTGTGTGTGTGTGTGTGTGTGTGTGTGTGTGTGTGTGTGTGTTACCTGTGGCAGGTCCAGAGCTTTCATCAGGGCTGTGAAAGCGAACAGGTCGCCCACCGTGTCCTTCAGCTCCAACGCCACCAGAATGATGCGGTTCAAGGTGGACGCCCGCTCCTCCACACTGCCCGTGCATCCCAGAATATCCACGGCAACGCCTATCGCCATGGTGTGGTGCCTGGGAGATTGAAGATAGGTGGATTATTAGCACCAGCCAACGGCAGTTTAATGTCTGTGTCTGTTTCTAATCTGATCATTCAGAGGCTGTCTGGTCACAGAACAGATCTGACTCTCTGAATAGTGATTTATTGTCGTTACAGGACCGTACCATGAATCACCAGGTATGAGTCACCACTGAGGTCATCCCAAATTTTTGTTTCTGTGCAGGCTGGTCTATCAACTGTGGTTGAATAAAGACACGTTGGAGGTCTGAAGAGCTGAAGGTTCTCAGGATTTCACAAGAAAAAACAAAAATTGCTAAATGTTTGTGTAACACATATATACACATATACACACGTTTCCCCCTGCTTACAGCCTTTATATTTATCCTGACCTAAATGTGAGAGTGTTCCTCTGCATGCTAATTGGGAGTTTGAAATGTCTTAATTAACTTTTTACAAGGACTTCCTGGAAATACCTCTTCAGTGATGACATAGAAAGTAAAAAAAAAGAAAAAAACAGGCAATAGACAACTTGACATTCTTTTGTGTGACTGTGGAGACTACACTGCAAAACAAAAAGAACCCTGCCGATGGAGGAGGTGAAGAAGTCAAAGAGGGAGAGTGATAAACCGCGTTTTACTAAAGTTTTACTTCACCTAATGGAGAGCACTCAGGTGTTGTGTCGAAGTCTTCCCCTGTTGATATGTTTCCCATTACTGTACCAGTGGGACTCAAGGGGTTAAAAAACTGTATTTTTCTCTACTAGGCCAGCCAGTAACAAAACCTGCCTACTTATTAAAACACGGGGTGTTTTACTCTGTCTTGTCATAACACTGAGATCACGGTTACCAGGTCAAATTGGAATTTCTACTGTTGTTTTTTTTGCTTTGGATGTCTTCTCAGGCTGATAGTGGTAGCCATGTTGCTAACACTGTCTTTGTGATAGTGTTAGTAACGGTGGAAACACTAGGGGAGGAGAATTGAAAAGTTGTCCATTTCCGATTTAAGTGTGGCAGTAAGACTGTGTGTGTGAAACGAACCTTTCCATCAGGTCCAGCCTCAGCTGTCGACCGTGCGGCAGCGTCACCAGCTCCAGACCGGACGACACGCCCATTTGACATTTAAGCTCTGGAGTCACTCCGAGTATCCTAGCAACCTGAAGGGGACAATGTTTACAAGAGGCTGTCAGTTACATTTAGATGTTTTTATCTTCCTCTCTTAGTCTGTCTGCTGTGTGTTTGTGTACCTGGCAGTCGGCCATCAGCAGATGTCTGGCTATGCTGTGGTGATTGTGGCTGAGCAGCAGCTCCTTCGATCTCTTCAGCACCACCATCTCCAGCGGTTTGTTTTCCGGTGGCAGAAGTCGCGATCCGAACT
>OMLP01024966.1:0-14869 GCA_900302685.1 Spondyliosoma cantharus | reverse complement strand
CGCTTGAACTGATATTGATTTTTTTAGGTGGGCCTTGTTTTAGGTGGTTAAAATTCGCTTTGCATCTGGACTCTGTTCACTGCAGTACAAAGCTGAGCGTCTGGGCTGGAGCGGCTCTCTGCTTCTCCAAACTGAGGCTGCGCTGATCGGTGATTACGATAGGGAACAAACCGACTATAGATATGTACTTTATATGACCCCACTTCAAAAAACCTGAACTATCCCTTCAATGTTGACTTTTCATTTTTCATGCTATTTCACATTAGACACGTAAATTGACAGTCTGTTTTTTTAAATTATTTTGTGTATATGAATGTAAAAAAAAACAGGCCAAAGTAAAATTTGATTAGATTTAAGTATCAAAGCCCTCTAGTGACTGAAATTATGACTCTCGACTGTCAGGAGCCAAAAATGAGGAAGTGTAATGTTGTAAAAGAGCCGTAAAGAGGGTGGGGAGGTGGAGATCTACCATATCTTTGGACTTTGTTCTATCTAAACCGACACACATCTGAGTATAGGAAGGGTCTCCTCTCCTCTGCTCTCACGACGAAACACATCTGTCCAGGGTCAATCTCTGGTCCTTTTCCCCCATCAAGAAGATGGAGAGACGGAATAGTGAAGAAGTGGTGGTGCCACATGTTTACAAGGCCAAGTTCCCATGGACTAGAACATTATTAGTGATCATTTATGCGGTAGGAATTTATATTTGCCTTGCATTTTAGTATCTCTGTCAGTCTAGTAATTATGAATTTAATGTGACTACATTCTAATAATGTTACTTCTGTGTGGTTTAAAGTAACAAACTGTCACGTCGGGAGTAAAGGGGAGACTAAAGGGGATGGAAGCTGGACCCAAATGCAGAAACTCAAACAACCAGGAAGTGGAAAACAAAAGCGAGCTTTAATAAGCAATAGCTGAGACACCATGAACAAAGTAACAACTGAAAATGGCAACACAAAGTGCAACGGAAAAGGTCGCTACAAAGTACAAATTAAAAATGCAAAGTTCAAAACAAAGAAGCAAAAATGCAAAAAAAAAAAACGAAATCAAGAAACACAAACCTGTGACATGAGAGGGGGCAGGCAAACACAGAGACACTGACAAGGCACAAGAGGACAAGGAATTCAAAACTTAAGATACAAAACATAATGCAGAAAACAGGCATGACACAAACAATGTCCATCTCAGAGAAATAAATGTGATCAGCTAGAATTAAACTCCAACATATAGCACACATTTGAGTACAAACACCCCTGCACTTGTAATTAAATGTACTTAGTTACTTTGCACCACTTCTGATCTTAATAAAGAGTCAAGTTGTCTCATATTCTCTGTTGCCTTTTTTCAGGTCTGGTGTTTGCTGTTGCTCATCTTAACAGCATCAGGACACTTTCTGAACAGCCAGAGCCTTGGATGCATGAACAGCAAGGAGGTGGAACTTCACAGGCTTTTCATTTATTACTCTTGCAGACATGCAGGATGTTATTTCAGGGGTCAGATTTGTTGCATGCATATATTTGACGATCGTGACATTATGCATTCTGTACTTTACAGTATAAAACAATAGCAGCAGTTACCTTTTGTCTTGGTATTGGCAGCCTAGAGAGCAATATTTGACCATATGAGGACGAACAAAAAGAGTCACATGTCCCTGAATGTATGGAGGTCCCAGTGTGCTAGAAAGAAAAAAATTCAATCTTCAAGCCAATCCAGAAAAATATGTAACCAGTGAAATGATGCCTCATATTGACTACAACTAGATGAGATCAGATAAAAAAATGTGTCATCTGCAATATGAATCTGGAAAGGAAATTTGGTAGAAACAAAGCAGTAGTAGAATAATAATAATGTTTATTTATGTATAAAAACGTGGGTTATCGATTAAATATTGATTGTTTGGCTATGATTATAAGTGCATTCATACATTCAGTCAGAAGACGCTGTTCAGAAACTCAAAGCTCCAGTTTGAGAACGCTCAGAGCGTCCTCTGTAAGGAGGATATTTTTAGTCTTGATAAAAATCAAAAATCCAAATAGAAGCACACTTAAAATGTAAGATGAGTATCAAAAAAAGCCAAATTTGAAATGCAAAGCTGAAAATCTTAAATTGTAAAGATGAAATTGAAAATGTCAGCGAAAATAAGATGAAGGGAAACGTCAAATGTGTTCCCAGAAAATGGAGAATAGAAAAGCGTAAATAGAAAAAAAACGTAAATTAATATTGTTTTTCGTTTGTGTTTCAAGTCTGTCATTAATCAAATAATTCTGAAACAATCAGTAGATGTCAGCAATCTTTGTGTTCCGTCCACGTTGACATGACAGGGAGGTTTATTCTCTTAGGACCTTGTGGCGTCCCGGCTGAAACACGAGGGCAGTCTGGTGTATCTGTGGTCGGGGATAAGTCTGCTGGGCTGCGTCTTGGTGCTGCTGGATCTTTGGAGAAGGAAGAGCTTCTATATCAAAGCGGTACGTGGACGTCTGCGTGTGAGATGTGACCTAAATACTGTACGTTCACCTCGTAGCATAAAGGTTTCACTGCCTCTCTCCTCTTTGTGTCTCTCCATAGTTACTGGGTTTCACCTGTGTCCTGGTCTTGATTATGTTTCTAACTTTTTACTATTTCATGGAAAAAGAGGCTCAGGTGGGCAAATACTCCCTCTCCTGTATAGCTGAATGTTCATTATTGACAATGGAAACAGCTGATCAACAGTCTTGGTCAGTTGATGGAGTTGCTAATATTCCTTTGTCTCTTTGCCTCTAGGAGATAAAAGAGTTTGGGAGGCACCACAACACCACAACAATTTTCAACAATACACTGGGACACATACAAAGCCAGCTGACTGAACCAACCTGTGATGTACTCAGCAATGTGTATCACTGGCAGGCCGAGGTAAGACAGGAAAAATGTGTATGGTCATGGGATTGTGCTGTAATTGACTGTTTATGTTAAAAGCGCAATAAGTAAGAATCTTAGTTTAAAACGTTCAAAAAATGTAAACATGTCCAAGTGGCTCTAAGTCAACCCCTGGTTGTGCGCGTGTGCTCGCTCCAGTACAAGTGTTGTGGACTCAGAGGATACCGAGACTGGGGCTCCTCCGTCCCAGACTCCTGCCTGTGTGACGGACAGAACGCCGGCTCTGGATGTGTGAGTCATCAACCCTGTCAAACAGTCACGTGCACGGCACTAGTTGGTGATGGAGGTGTCAGACAATATATTGTTCATTTGATGTTTTTTTGTAACAATCACACAAAGTTGACCCCTCTGTTTCAGGTTGGAGTTGGAAACAGGTCAGTGTATGAAAAGGTAAAATATAACTGAGACCAAATAAATACATTTTTTTCCCCTCAGCGGTGCTAAAGGCCCTGAAAACTTGTTTTCTCAATCAGATTCTTACTTTAAAGTGAAACTCTCACCAAAAAGCAACCTAGGCTTTATTTGTGAATGTATATGAGTCAAACCTTTCGGGTAAATGCATAATTACGACAGAAGAGGCACTTTTGAGATTT
The DNA here is from genome assembly GCA_900302685.1 of Spondyliosoma cantharus. NCBI lineage: Eukaryota > Metazoa > Chordata > Actinopteri > Spariformes > Sparidae > Spondyliosoma > Spondyliosoma cantharus. The sequence continues at coordinate 11,363 of OMLP01024966.1, read as the reverse complement.
ACCGTAGTTTCGTTTTTGGGTCAAGCTCATTTTCAATGGGAGTGCAAGGGCACTCGTACGCTAGCATCAAAAATCACTATTTTTAGAACACTAAGAAAGCTCATGAAATATGAAAACATGAAACTTTGCTCGTAGCATCACCAGGGTCTCTACACATGAACACGAGCATTGGGAACATTGTTTGTGTACACAGAGTTTACTAAAAAGAAGGTTTTTGAAGCACTCACGTTAGCTGTAGCATCTTCGGCGCGCGGCCGTCATGGCAGACAAAAAGTGTTGATTCCTGAGTGTGAGGTACTGGTAGGAGGTGGTAGGAGGCGGTAGGAGGTCCACCATTACTCTCCTTCCTGTTAGGTCGCACTCAGGGATCGACACTTGTAAGAAAAATCGATTCTTTTAGTCTCATTCCCAACAAGCTGTGGGAATGGCGGCCCATCCGTCCTTTAATTTTTTGACGAGTTAAAATATCCACTTTTCTTACAAATAGCACCTTTAAAACGAGGACAAGACAACACTTATGTCATGTCATGATGTAACAAAATCCAATATCTAAGAAGATATGTAGTCTCATATCACTATAATGTAATAAAATCAGTATATTCCCCAGTCGTATATACAGTACCAGCGGCGAGTGAGACAGACATTTTTCTATTTTATTTTATTAAGCTTAAAGTCTCGGCTAACTATTTAAGTGTCAATGATTTGAAAAAACAAGTTTTCAGCGGCTTTGCTTGACAAAAAACCCACACGAAGATGAACTTCATGTATTATGAACACATGCTGTTTGTTTGTGTGCAGCCTTGTCTTCCTACGGTCTTATCCCTCGTGGAAACACGCAGCTCCACGTTCTGGGCCGTCATGATCGCTTGGGTAAGAAGTGCGCCATTATAATAAGGCAGATGATTTCGCTTGCTTGATCTTTCGTTAAAGGCACGTCCTTTCTTTTCTCGCGCCTAGTTATCTGACAGTACTGGTGAAATGTTTTTTTCTTTAAATGTTGCTTAAATGTTTTCTAAAAACAATGCGTTTCCTCTAATGATGTTGCATTTTGTGTGTTCTATCACCCACTGTCTTCTAATTTTTTCAGATCGTCATTGCTGCTGCTCCCATTGTCCTCTGTTTGCTGTGCGTAGTGATCGGCATATTTGTGATTAGTTTTTTTGTAAGTACAATGTGTTGGTGGAATTAGACAGAAATGGCGTTCACTGTCAAATATCTTGAACTGCGTTTAAAGAAACCGTCAAACAACAATGTTTTCCTTGTGTTTTCAGATGTTGGAATGGCTTTTTCAGGTGCTGCACGGTTGCTTATACAAAGCGTGTGGAGGAGAGGAAATGGTTCCAGTGGTGTTCGTCAGAAAGAACACCAATAACCAAGAGGAAGAAAACGGGAATGACGAGGAAGAAGTATTGGTAGTCAAAGAAGTCGTAGAAGCAAATGGCGGCAAAAGCGCGGAGAGTGATGAAGGAGGAGCTGAAGAGGGCTGGGACGACATCCCAGTGACATTCATTCCTCTGTCAGAGCTGACGAGGCTGCAGGAAGAGCTCGACCCATCTCCTGTCCAACACGAGGCCCGATGCATGTGTTTGTTCTCCTGCAAAACCAGGAGCTTGTACACCGTCCTGTTAGACGAAGGTTCACCGCTGCTACCTGGTGGCGCCATTATGGTCGGTGCCAACAAAACCACCGGAAGTTGTGTGTGGGGAGAGGGACACCATGTTTTCGTCGTCCAGAATCTTGTTTTGCCGAGAGAGAGAGACCAGAACGACCTTGTCTGACATTTTTAAGAGAAAGTCTTTTAATTTGGTGTGATTGAAAAATATAAGTGCTTTACACGCTTTTACGCCAAGCGCAAATTCCTAGCGCAGTGGCTGTGGCGATGGCAATGTCAGTCTGTCGGTCAGCGAGTATGGAGAGAAATCGGGGGTTTATTTTTTATCAGTTTCAGTATCACGTATTTAATTTGACCAATATTGTTTATGTTTATGATGACTTTCCCATCAAACTCTGCTGTACTAATCAGCAAATATTAACATGCTAACACGGCAAACTTAAAATGGTGATCATGCTAAACATTAGCTTCCAAACATCGGCTTGGTTAAGACTGTAACTGTGAGCATGCGAAGGCCCTGACACACCGGGCCGAATTCAGCTCATTGGACATTATCAGTGAGTGTCGGCGGCTCTAGTCGGTGTGTCCCCCACAGTTGCCACTGAACTAGTCAGTTTTTGTCGGTGGCTTTTTGTCTGTCTGAGAGTGTAGAAATCCCTCTGATCTGCTTGTTCAGGTAGGCGGATCGGTGCACGACCACAAGCCTTCATCCTCAGTCTGTACTATCAAATTTCAAAGTGGTTGGGAAGACAAAGAGACACCACTATTCCCGTCGAGACTCTCTGCACAGGCGGGACGTTTCTCTCGTTTTTCCAGCTCAGCTCCGCCCTCTCTGCGCCGAGACCGCGAAGCCATAAATGTGATGAAAAGCTTGTTCCCCGCCCCCCTTCAGTGCCTAATACAGTATCAGAACAATGATGGGGCCTCATACAAAATGAATAACACTGCCATGGCCGAAACAGCCTTGTGACTGGAAACCCCTGGTGTGTTCAGAGGCCGTTTCCGAGCAGTCGCCGTTTGGTTTCCCCTCATCACACTTCGGCTAATGTAATACAGGCAGGGCAGGATCCTCTGGCCGACTGCAGTTATTGTAAACAGCAGTAAACCATCCTGTCTGTGTGGGTGAAAGACAGAGATAGAGTGTCTATTACTGCCGGTTAGTGAGGAGATTTATCTTGACCAGAGCACCTCTGTTTGCGCGTACTTTCCCCACACTTGTTACATTTGTGGGGCATTTTTGCAGCTCAGGAGTTGGTGGAGACCAAAAACGGAGCTAAAAGAAAGTGAATATTTGTCTTAAAGTAACAGTTCACCCAAGAATGAAAATTCAGTCATTGCTGTCATTCAGTTATTTGTTGCTGCAACGTCACTTGGTCCGGTGGCATATTTAGCTTCTAGTGGCTAATGTTAGCAAAGTTGAGGTCGATATTAGATATTATAAAGTCAATTTGCTGTTTTCATGACTTTATACTGTGTTATCCTAATATTTTGGCATCAGTTGCTTCTGTTTAGCTAGAGTTGTAAATTATAGTCTCCAGAATCAATGTATAATCAATGTAACCTCATAGATATTCAATACTTTTATCTTTTGCAGATTTGCTGGCTCAACTGTCTTGCTGGGATGATCATATGGCACATTTGTCTGCTTCTGTGGTCTCATCAATAACTGAATATGTTGATCTTTGTAGTGAAATGTTGTATGGTCGCTTTATTTTTAACGCTCTGAACATGTTGTTATTTACTTTTACTGTTATTTTGTTATTATTGTGGCTTTAGTGTACACTATTCAGGCAAGTACGTAAATAAATAAACACAGCAAACCAAATTAATTCTGAATCGCACATATCAAGTTTCTTTTAATGGGTGTGATAAGTCCTCAACATCTTTGTGGGGAAAAAAAAATGTGCTTTTAACATGTTTAAAGCAAATGTTAAATACACGTGTAAACAATAAATTAAATAAATAGAATTCTGGACAAGATCCAATCATTCAGTGTAAAAAATTAGAATAAACTTTTTCAGTGGAACGTTCACAACTCAGATTTCAAACGTCTCAAACGAGCACACAACCAGAAACCTTTCACAGGCGAGAGTTAAGACGAAAAAAGCAAACGTGTGCTGTGGTTACAGTAATAGAGGCCTTGCGTGTATTTCTTTTTTTGCATGTGCTTTGAATCACTCTGTTTTAGTTCAAGTAGAAAATAATTAAATACACGTAAAAAAAAAAAGGAGAACAGCGTTTTGTGCGACTCCCACCAGGTCAAGATCAGAGATCCATGTTTGTCCCTCGGGCCCTGAGCGTCCTGGTTTTTAGTCTCATGGCTCTATTGTAAATAATCACAAAGACACTCTGGTGGAGGGATGAAACACACACACACATACACACACCCACACACACACACACACACACACACACACCACTACAGCCGCCAATCGGTCTGTGTATATGAAGAATGTAGAAGTATTTGAAGTATATACAGAGGCAAAGATTTGAGCGAGCCTGGAGAGGTCCTCTTCTGTCAGTTGTAAGTTACTGCGCACCACCGCCGCTAATGTAACAGTTTCATTAATTTGTCCTTGTTTTTTCCTCCTCTGGACGATCGTGCGTCAGTCAGTCTGCAGCTGCTGTGTCCCCATGACTTCGCTCTGGAGATGATGGACAGTTTCAGGTCTCTGAATCAGAAAAAGGAAATTTTTAGATATGAAACTGTGAAAATAACTTACAAATATGATTGAAAAGGAATTTAAATGAGTTGTTTTGGCAGCTGGTTAGCTCTATCGTAAAATAACGAAATCCACAGAACAGCATCTCTAAAGCGTACTTACTAACAAAATACATATTGTTTGTTTAATCTGTGCTGGACAGAGTCAGGCTCTCTGTTTCCCACGGTTCATAGTCTTTATGCTAAGCTAAAATCAGCTTATGATTTCCTAGCAGTAGCTTCATATCTTACAGAAAAAAAGAGTAGTATCGATTCTATCTTACTTCCAAGAATGTCAACCTTGTTGCTCCGCTAGTGCCAATGTATGTAAAGATTTACAAGACACAGTATACAGACATGACTATACTAAAAATACTGTATATAAAAAAAACGTCTTCGTCTTTGATACGACTTCTAACTTGCCACTTGTGAAGCACGAATTAGATTGGAGATAATAGATACATATTGAAAGAAACTAAAAGCAAAAAAGTGAATTGCCATCATCAGTCATAAATCAGGCATTATCCAGTCGACGAAGCTAACATGACTGACAACAGTGCGACTTCTTACCTACGTCATCGGATACATCGTCAGCCAGGGGGTCCGAGTTTATCACATACTTGCTGCCAAATATCTGCACCAACTGATCGAAGAACTTGCATTCCTGTTTGTCTCCTCTGGAAACAGGAAACAGAATATCGGAGCTTGTTTTTAGAGAGATAACATAATTTGATGATAAAAACTGTGAATGTTAGGACCTACAGCCTGATCATTCCCTTAACGTAAACAGAGGTATTTACTTTCTGCCATCGAGGAAGTGTCGGAAGTTGGCCCTCAGCCTCTTTATTCTGGTCTGACACTGTTCAGGAGTGCGCAGGTAGCCCTGGTTGGCCATAACCTCAGAGATCTGGATGTAGATGTGTCTGTTCTTGGTGCAGCTCTTCAAGTTCTCCTGGATCTCCTCGCTCCCCCATATGGCCAGGAGGGCCTCTGTCTCCCCGTCGCCCCAGGTCTGCTTAGTGCTGTCAGCCGCCCACTGCGTACCTGAGGCAACTAACGGAGTGGACATCTTAGATTACATAATGAATGTCATATGATTGCATAATTCCAAGAGTGTCACTTCTCATTCAAAAAAGAAAATAGCCAAGATTTGTAAAGTTAAGCGTGAAGTTTCACCTTTGTTTTGAGCAGGCACTAGTGTGTAGTCATCTGGCTCATCGGTAACCGACGTGTCAGGGACGGGTTTGTCTGCTTTCAGCTCCTTCCTGAAGATTTCATCCATCTCGCTGTAAAACTTGAAATCCTCCCTGAATTCAAAGGAGAAGAAATAACAACGGACAAGTTACCTCCAGACAGATCTCCACATTTCAACGTGTGGCCTGTAATTAGCTGGAAATAGTAATCCCATCTAAAGAACTTTTCACAGTGATAAAAGGTCAACGCTGCCGTTTTTACTGAAAGTCTTTTTTGACATCTGACAAAGCAAAATGGCCTCATGATGATAAATTATAAATGCGTTTAGAAGAAAAAAAGAGTCCTAGCTCCATCACTGACTTTTCATGGAGGAAGCCGTATTTAAGGCGCTTGATGCGGGAGTAGCACTGCTCCGTGGTTCTTATGAACCCTTGGTCATTCATCTTCTCAGAGATGTACTCGAACACGTGGCGGTTCTTCAGGCAGCCCCTCAGGTTGAGCTGGACGCTGTCCTCACCCCAGATCTCCAGCAGGGTGCGAGTCTCCTGGTCCGACCAGGGCATCTTTCTGCTCATTTCAGCAAGGAGGTGGCTGGCTGAGGGCTGCTCGTCTAAGTGGAGGAAACAGCAAATGTATTATTGGGTTGTAAATCTTTGGAATTTACTTGATATCAGCACAACAACAACAACTGTATACAATTATATCAGTACGTTCAAACTTACACATGTCAGGATCATTGCCCATGAGAGGTTGCACGGTGGCCTCAGCAGCACTAATGTCCACATCAGGGTACACAGAATTGTCACCGAGCACCGGAGCCAGGAGGTCGAAGTATCTGTACGCCGCGGGCCGCCCTCCGTTTCTGGAAAACGTAAATCAAAGGCATGCTGGGAAATGTGTCTGCCGGGGGGGGTTTCATTACTTTTGCAAATTCATTACTCAACCGTGTTGTTCACCTCCGGTTGTTGCAGTAACGCCTGTAAGTCTTCTTCAACCTTTTGATCCGGTTGTGGCACTGCTCCGACGTCCTCAGGTATCCAACGGAGGCCATCTTCTCCGATATCTCGGCGAATATGTGGCTGTTGCGGATGCAGGTTTTCAGGCTGTGCTGCACGTCGTCTGCCGCCCACACCTCAACGAGAGCCACCGTCTCCTGCTCCGTCCATGCTGTGTTCACGCCCTCTACGCCTACTTCAGATGGATGAAGACGCTGTGAAGACTGCTGAATGTATTTCTTTTACCGCTGTGCGAATGGATAAAAAAAAAAAAAAAAAATGGCCGTACCTGGATCTGGGTCTGGGTCTGCTTGTTCGTCTTTTTCATCATACTCATCTACAGAAACTGCCTCATGTCCAAGTATTTGTTCCAGCTGCTTGTAGAATCTATAATCTACTCTTCTTCCACATCTAGAAGGCGTGAAAACACGTAGATGAAACATCACCATCACCCAAACAAATAACAGACAGACTGATGCTAAGCGTGATCTCACTTCTTCTTGTCGTAGCACTGTCGAAAGTTGTTCCTCAGCGCCTTGACCTTCCAGCGGCACTGCTCCGAGGTTTTCGAGTAGCCGAGGTCTCGCATTCTCTCCGAAATCTCTGCGTAAACGTGTCCGTTGTGGACGAAACCTCTCAGCGCCCTCTGGACGTCTTCGTCGCCCCAGATCTCGATGAGCGCAAAGGTCTCCTCATCCGACCACGAGCTCGATCCCGTTTTTTCTGTCGCCATGCCGACTTCTCCATCTAACAGCAGAAACACAGCACCTGTCAATGTCTTTAGTGGTTTTGGTTTGAATGTAATCTTTCAGTTAATGTCAGTATTGTAGTGGATTAATGCTCTATTTGTTCCATCTTGACAGGAAATGCTTTTTTAGTTTTTGCTGCTCGTACGATTGTAACTACAAATCGGTAAACTGAGGTGACGTTTACCTGTTTCAGGCACTGATTCCCCATTGGAGTCTTCCGATATCTCGATGGAGTCCGTCACCACAGTGGAGGATGTTGACGGCTGCTTGTCCAGGATTTGTTCCAGCAGGTCGTAGAATTTAAAGTCCACTCTGTCAGTCCCGGAGGAGCTACAGACAGTAAAGGCATCCATCTTATCACACACACACACATCCTGCCAACAGCACAGTATACAAACTGAATATTCATGAGCGGCTTCTACCTCATGTTTTCCTGACACTGCCGATAGCTGGCTTTCAGCCGTTTGATCCTGGTGTGGCACTGATCGGGGCTGCGGGAGAAGCCGTTGGCGCTGAGCTTTTCTGATATTTCTGTGAAAATGTGACCGTTGTGTGGGTAACGCCTCATACCATGCTGGACCTAAATGCAGCAGAAATTCTTAGTAAAAATAAACAGTGTATATATTTGAAATGTCTTTAAACAATCAGACTAACGATGACATCATTCCTCTTTAACTAATCTGAACATGTCATTCTATGTGCTGCATCGCAAGCAACTGGACGTGTTTCAGTTTCATGAAGATCTTTCACCTCTCATCCAAGAGGCTTCTTCAGTTCTGACTAACTGAAGGCTTTTAAACTCTGTGTGGGAGTGTCGTTAAGGGTAACGTGTGAGCTCTGAGTTTCAGGGGCCGTCCAGACGAAAACGCTCTTTACTGTAAACGCACATTTATTGCATCGTTTTGGCCAATCGTCCACATGGATCCTGTAAACGCAGCGCCTGAAAACACACTTTTTTGAAACCGGGTCTCAGGGTGGAGAATCCGAAAACGCCTTCATGTGGTGAGCCCAGGTGTGAATGGTCGTTTGGCTGTGTGGGGAGGGAACTCAGTACAGCACTGACTCCCACAGAGTTTAAAAGCCTGAAACTTGTGTCTAGTTGGTTCATTTTTACACATTTTAATGCAGAAATGTTACACATTATATCTTTAAAAGCCTTCACCTGCGGGTCTCCCCAGATCTCCAGGAGGATGATGGTCTCTTTGTCCGACCAGGGGACTTTCTTCCTCTCCTCCTGAACGCCCACAGCAGACTCTGAAATTATACAAACAGAAAAGAGAACACTTCAATGAATAGATGATGCCATAATCAGCACAGTGTGGCTGACATATGATCATTTTACTGTGGATGATATTACATTTCACTATAGCATTTGGTGTAAGAAGACTTTACATGCAACTGCTTTTGACAGGCACATTTTTGGAGTGCTATAGCGCCTCCCTGAGGGTAAAACCTCAAAGTACAGGTCCAAGGGATTGCATTCTGTGGAGTATGAAGCTGTGTTGTTTATGTTAAATTCACATTTCTTTATCAGCTGTATCTAGGGCTCCTAAGTCAAAACACCAGTGCTTTAAACCCACTGAATCACGGTCTAAAACCAGCTATTTCATTAAGGGCTCCAACTATATCTTGAGCCTGTGTCAGAAAAAAGTTTGTTCTATATATTTCCATTTGATGTTTCGACAATGATTAGTTGTCAGGGTACCCATATCCTGATGGGAGAAGGAGGTGAAGTCGTTGTCTTCAGGCTCTCCTGGTGGTTCATCCAGCTGCGACGCTGAAGGGAAGTCCTTCACCAGAATTCTTCCCAGTTCATTGTAAAACTTGCACTCAACTTGCTCCAGTCCCTTCATGCTGGTAAGAAGACAGCAGACAAACACTGTAAATACACACCATCCTGAACTCTTCCATTAACCTCTTTCTCGCCGCAAGCATACGTACTTGTTCTCGTAGCATTGCCTGAAACTCGATTTCACCCTTTTCAGCCTCGTTTGGCACTGCTCTGGCGTTCGGGAGAAGCCCTGGGCGGCCATCTTGCTGGATATGGTGGAGAAAACATGTCCCGTTCTGTGCACGCCTCTTTGCTCTTGCTGCAGCTTGTCTTCGCCCCACGTGTTGATGAGGGCCAACGTCTCAAAGTCTGTCCACGGAACACTTTTAGTTCCTTTAATGAAAATATGAACGCATCGTTTGGTTTATTCGGATATACGCCACCAATTTTTCAAACATCTATGTTCTTGCAGAAGTGACTTATTGAAGCACAAAAATTGACACTGTACCGATTTCCAGTCGGCTCGTTTGGCCGACAAACTGCAGGTCCTCATCGCCGTCTTGGGACTCGTCCTCATCGATGATCTCTTCAACATCGTAGGTGATCTCAGGAAGGACTGAGGAAGCCGAGGAGCCGAGAACTCGCTGCAGCTGCTCGTAGAATTTACACTCCATCCTGGAGTTCCCTCTGGCGTCAGACGGGGGAAAAGGAAACAGGTATTTTGTTTCAATTCCTTTTTTCTCTACAGCTATGACATCATCGGTCTGAGGGAAATACTAGTCATCAGACAGATTGCAGATTTAGACAGAAAGACAAGCAGAAAGGACATCATTTGATACCCACCTGATATTCTGACGGAAGCATTTCTTCAGTCGTTTGATCCTGGTCTGGCACTGTTCCACTGTTCTCATGTAGCCTCTCTCTGCCATCTTCTGTGCGATCTGGGTGAATATGTGACGGTTCTTCAAGCAGCCCTTCAAAGCCCGCTGCACCGAGTCCGACCCCCAGATGTCGAGCAGATTGAGCGTCTCCTCGTCCGACCAGGGAACTTTTGTGTCCGTTACAGCTGGGAAAGAACGTTCCTGAGAGTCTGAAATAAACCAGAAGCGTTATTAAAGAGTTATTCAAAGCGTTGACTGATACACCCAAGTATCAACTGATCTGTAAGTGAGCTGTACAAACCTGTATATTCTCCCCATATCGAGATTAGAGGAGATTCACCTGAATTCTCACCGTCCACTGATGAATCCCTACAAAAGGTGGAAAAACTCACAATGAATGAAACAGATATGCTCACACACCTTTTACGTCGCCAAATCAAATGTTTTCTATTACTGTTTGTTACTGTTAACTAATTAATAGTTAATAACCTGGACAGTGGAAACCTGGAAAGACATTTCAGACAGAACCAGAGATGTTAGCCTCATGGTAGCTCTAGAGTTAACCCAACACATTAGGTTTAATTGCCTCTGAGATGGTGCAACAAATGACTGACAGTAACATCTCAAAGGCCTCGCTGCTAATATGGCTAAAAGCAAATGGACCATGAGTGATACATTTTTTGAGATCTTACAAGAAAGCTGTGGCGTCCGCAGGCTGTTTAGAGGGAACGTCCACACCTCCGCTCAGCTTCCTCTTCCTGAGAACCCGCCCTCCAATCACACTTTGGCTGTTGTCATCAGCTGCTGAATCTGTGTCCGCAGTCTCATTAGATGCAGTGAGGTCTATGGTTTCATCACATGGCCGTGCACTAATTGCACTTGGTGCTTTCCTCTCCTGAGAAATGTTGCCACCTCTAACCTGCAGCTGCCAAGAGTCTCTCGCCTCCTTCGGCCTTTGTCTCGCTGCCTCTGAGCTCCTCCTTCTCGTGTCGAGGCGTCCTTTGGACTCCGGAGGGTTTGACTCACTGAGAGCAGGTGAGCAGGAGGTGGTGTTCATGACTGGTTTGGTGCCAGGAGGTAGAGACAGGGAGGAGAGGATGCAGTCATCCATTGGCAATAATCGAGGATCTACAGATGAGAAAAAAAGATGCTTAGTTAGACACTGGCTTATCTAGTTAATTAGTACTTAAATTAAGTGAACTGTAAAGACAAAAATTTGTCTCTCTCTTTGAAACGTTGTACCAGAAAAAGCTTTTTTATTCACCTGTTCTGTGTGATGAAATAACCTACAATAAATAATCTTTGCTTATGCAATCTTTTTTATTTTACATTATCATCCTACTTATTTATTTTTGTTTACAGAAAGCAAAGTGGGTATATATGGGTAAATATGTAAAATGTAAATAGGTATGGTGAGAGGTAAGTGGAGGCTGGTGAATACATACTTAAATTATTATGAT
>OMLP01024957.1:0-18738 GCA_900302685.1 Spondyliosoma cantharus | reverse complement strand
CAAAGCCTCCTGTTCGTACGGCTCGCAGCGCCTCCACGTGCCACCGCAAGCGACCTCAGCCTTGTGTTACCTTCAGGTCAGCAGGATCGCAGAGACGTGTGAAACCGGAGACAGCGCAACTCCCTGTTCAGGAGAGTCGAAAATGCAGTCGCACTCGACTCAGTCAAAAGCACAAAGATTAAATCAAACAATATACCGTATATATGATAATATAATGTCTTTTTCCCCAGAAGAGAGCCTTTAACGATTGGTCCTCGCTTTTTGCAAATCTCTTCACTCGTCTATGAATATAGGTTAGTCTGTGAATTTTGACTTTTAAAAAATGCTCTCAAGTTTTTTTTTTTTTTTTTTATTCTTATCTTTGCTGTCTATTCAGATCTAGTAGACATTAGAATTTAGGAGAGAAGGCATTTTCATTTTGTTCTACACAGCCGCAGTTATAATTTCATTTAATTTCACGGTTAACGTGAATGTATAAAGGAACATTTTTTTGAATCTGTTGCAGGCGTGTCGTCCACTTGTGGCACCCTGATGAATCAGATCTATATTTGAGCAGACTGGAGTGGAGAGTCAGACAATCATAAAAAGCACACATCGCTGGTATTTGTCATTACATTTTCCTGCTCTCGTATCAACAATCCACATCGCATGTGGGTGTTAAATTTGAACAGCTTGACTAAGGAAGTATAAAAAGACGTCAGAAGATGAATGAGAGGTAGCAATGGGAGAGAGAGGCTGGAACCGAGACCAAGATGTATTTACCCAAGAGACACATGGAGAGGGCTGGATGGAGATTTAGTGGACTGAGGTCACAGATGCAATCTGAATCTAAAGTCCTCTCATCCTGCATCGCTGCACGGGGGGCCCTGCTTCAGCCCCAAAGCTCTTTACGTAACTGGGATTTAGTTTTAAGTCTCTCAGGCACTGCTGTATTAAATATGATTAGTGGCCCTCCTGCCGCGCTCTCCCCTCCCAAGAAAACTCTGACGTGACAGACGCCCACGGGCCTGCACGTGCAGTTCTCTGCTCAGGGTAATAATGAACGTTCTGCAATCCCTCGACATGCAAAGTGACAGCTGGGGGTGAGCGGGGCAGGGTGGAGGGGTCGGCGGTCTCGCTCCTTACATGTGTCTGTGGTGCGACAAGGTGGCGTCCCCAGCCAGCTTGGTAGAAATGCTTGGGGCGCGTCACAGCTAAAAACAAACACCAACAACCTGGTCAAACAGAGAGAATTTACTTTTCCCCTCTCCTCTAGAATTACGGGCTAGAGACCGAGAATCTGAAGACTCTTTCTCACAAGCTGAATGCATCGGCCAAGAACCTGCAGAACTTCATCACGGGCCGGCGGCGCAGCGGCCATTACGACGGCCGAGCCACCCGCAAGCTGCCCAACGACTTTCTCACCTCCGTGGTGGACCTGATCGCTGCAGCCAAAAGCCTTCTGGCGTGGCTCGACAGGTGAGATTTGCAAAGAGGTGCACCTGTGATATATGTGGACGATAAACGTTCATTAAAAAAACGTAATCGCACGCACACACACACCCACACTGATGCAGTCATTCACAAAGTGCAGTGTTACAGCAGCAGCACTGGTTTTAACTAACATGGTGTCAAACTTGCGCCACTTTGATTAAGGTCATGGCCCTTGGTGAGGACCTGAAGTCAGTCATAGGTGCATATTTATTAGGGATGGGATGAGCAAGTGCATCATCATCTGTATCCGTTTCCGTACTGTGGGTGGGATTCAAACTGGGAGTGGGTGGTGCTTCATTCCAAAATGGGCGGGAATAACAAATGTGTTTGTTAATTTAAGCCTGAAATTGATTTCGGTTTGATCAGAAGTCTAGTGTATTTATTATTTATAAGAAACCTTTTTGCAGAAAAGCCTCAGGACTGAGCTCCAGTTTTAATCACGAGATTAAGAGAATATTTGTGGAAGACGTTTTTTGAAAAACCCTTAATTAATTCATGTTGGTCAGCTACCCGATGGATCACGTTCACACGGCAGCCATTCTTCTCTGACATCGCGTTCAGTGTTGTACTGCTTTGTGCCAGGTTGCTTGTTCCAAGTTACATAGACGTGGGGGAATCTTACAAATCGCTGCCGTTTCGCTGCTACGTGATTGATGAGCAACTGAAAAGGCGGTATTTCGAGGTAAAGCAACGTATTCGACGCCTGTTAGCTTCTGTTGGCTATATTCAATAAGTTTTAAAATACAAACACGCGTCTCGGACACATTTATTTAAGCCTGGAACTTAAACACACCAGATGTACTAAAACAGTAATGTTAGCAAGGTCGACGTCAGCTGACGGGCTGATTGAATATGTCGTTTAACTTTGAGGCATGTCCCTCCAGATGTTCGCTATCCGTCGTCTTTTAAGCTGCTAAACAAATTGGGAAGTGGTGACGTGATAACAATTCATCAGATTCACTAATATATGCATTCGCAACCTCGAACACACCCAGCCCAACGTCGTCACAGCATTCGAGCTTTCCTGAGCTTGAGGAAAATGGTTGCGGTGTGATTGCGTTCATCAAGAGTACGGAAACGGACACGTTTTACTCAGATGATTCTAGTAAAAGTAGGTACTGGATATAGTTTCAGTGGTGTACTTGCTCACCCCTCAATATTAATGATTCTGTTTTCAAGCAAAAATATTAAACTCTGGATTAGACTGGATTTAATATGATGAGATGAATCAAACACATTGGTTAAAAAAAATAACCTGCAGCAGATTGAAGATATAACGACTGGCTTTCAAACAGGACTGGGACTATCATGTGCTGAGTTTTCCAGGATTCTAGTGTTTTTTTCTGTTTACCACAACACAGACCAGTTTTGTTTTTTTCATATTCTGTCCGTGACCAATCAGCTGACAAGAGAAGATGAGTAAAGGCCTTATATAAGTCGATTTTGACAGGGTGGCCAAAAAGGCACTGAGCAAGTCTATTTATATGTTGCTTTATCCTCTTCTTCTCTGTGGGATTGTGCCAATGTGGTTGCGTCTGTTTGTTTTTGTGTGTGTGTGTGTGTGCGTGCGTGCGCGCGTGTGTGTATTAGGAATCTGGAAGTTCAAAGCAGACAGCGTTCGACAGAAATAACAAAGTGAATCGCTGTTTCTTCTCTCGTAACATCGTCATCTACATAATCTACAGCATCCGTTCTAATTAAAATTCAATTTCCCGCGTTTCATTTTAGTGTTTGAGTGCGTCATTGTTGACACAACTGCATTTTGCAGCTTAAATATGTCTCCAGAGTCATGTTTAATATGCTCTGGAGTATAGAACGCAGAAAATGGGGGAAATTTGAATAAAACTGTGAAGTTTTAGGCTGTGCAGGGTTTGTATTGGTGTCACAATGGAACAAAAAAAAAAAGCTGACAGTGACTAATTTTTTACAGACTGTCAGCTCATGAATGAAGATGCTGTTTACATATATTATGTTTTATACATGTGCATCAACAACCTTATGATAATCCACATACTCCCTTGACTGACTGCTATAGAAAATACAACTAAACCAAAAAGCACACCGCGAGATGACACACTGTACATGTAAGAAACGTTATTCTCGGAAATCTGACTTTTACGTCCTCCTAAGAATTAAAACGGCGATAGAAAATAAAATAATCGTAATCCGCGTCTGTGTGTGTGTGTGCGCGGATGTCCTGTGCTTTCTGAATGTTCCCACAGATTTACCAATGATGTAGTCTCAAAGGACGGATGATCTAATGGTTCATTCCAGGTGCTCCTTCTTTTTCAGGTCTCCGTTCGCCGCGGTGGCAGATTACTCCGTGACCAGAAACAACGTGATCCAGCTGTGTCTCGAGCTCACGACAATTGTACAACAGGTAAATAAATTGTATTGCATGATATTGTTATGTACAGCTCAGGCCCGATTTTTTTTTGTCCTGATTACATGAGCATTAGAAGAAGAATCTCCACATGAGAGCATTACGGCGATGCCAAAATGCATTTTCCTTGGTTGTAGCGTCCACAATGCTTTTATAGTTTTGAGAGTTTAAGAAACATCTTCACATGGTGTATATATTTAAAAAAAAAAGTTCAGAAACAGTTTGATCTATGCTTGACACAGACAAAAAACTAAAGCAGCTTTTCACTTAATTTCTTCGTGTACACATCCAGTCCAGAGCCTCCACTGTATTACCCCAGCACGGCTCAGATTTTTTGCAAACATCTCATCCATATTTAAACACGAGTACAAATGATTAATCGTTGTTAATATCAGCGTATTTGTCTTTGATCTGTCAATGCTGACAGTCACAATCCGGCCCTTTAAGACCCTTAAAGATTAGCAAGCAATGAGAGAAATGACGCTTAACAGGTTTTTTTCGGACAGTCTCTGGAGGATAATGTTTATATGCAGTTAAGAGAAAAATGTAAGTGGGAAAAATGAGAGGTGGGAGTGAACGAGGGCGAGAGCGAGAGAGTTGAAGGCCGAGAGAGGAAGACTGGCAGAGATAGAGAGAGAGAGAGAGAGAGAGAGACATGCCTCCGCATTGGTGATTCATTTGTTTTGTGTTTGTGCATGCCTGTGTGGGAGTGTTGGGGGTTATAGGTGCCAAGCTGCTCGCTTTTTTGCTTATATCCACCTACAGCAGAAATGCCAATAATAATTCCATTTTGACACGTTCTCTTGAGGTAACAGTGCTCTCTGAATGTTCCCCAGGACTGCTCCGTATATGAGACAGAAAACAAAATCCTGCATGTGGTGAGTTGCTGACTTTATTACACTGCAATCGGATGTAAATAAAAGCTGTAATTTTGCACAATCGAGGGTTGTATTCATCCGTAATATGTCCTCCCCAGTGCAAAACTTTGTCTGGAGTGTGCGACCACATTATCTCTCTGTCCTCGGATCCCATGGTGTCCCAGGCGGCACATTTGGAGGTTGTTCAGCTAGCCAACATAAAATCCACTGAAGGACTGGTAAGACTTTAAGAAACACACTTATGTTTTTGGGGGGGGGTTTTCTCATTTGTCAACCTTCCCAATGCCCTAAAAGTTACATAGGTTGTTGTGCAATAATGAGTTGATAGTCGGAACTTAAAATCATAGTAGAGAAGGAGGTGTTGCAAGTAATTGCATAGATTTTAAAGGACCATTGTGAAGGATTGATTGGCATCGAGCAGTGCGGTTGATGATTGCAACAAGCTACCGCGCCTGTCTCGCCCTCCCCTACCATGGTCACACCAATGAAAACACAATTATGAATGTTATAGTCCATTTCTGCTCCTATATCTCCCCTTAATCCTACACACTGGCCCTTTAATTGTATGACGGTACCCTGAAATATCAGGTTATGACTTGAGAAGCTAATATATGTATATATATTTTCAGCAGTTGTATTGTAAAGCTTAGTTCTTACTGGGTTATATGTTATCTGCACTATTCATGGTTGACATGACGCGCCCTTTAGATACTTTTAATAATAAATGTAACAAATGTCTTAATAATTAATGTAACGTGCACTGTTTTTGTAGCTAACAAACTGATAACATGACTGACATTTTGAGATATGATCGATCTGTGTAGTCGATCATCCACTCAAATTCTGGGTAGCTACTGTAGACCAAGCTCTCTAAATGCCGGTGCTGGGTTTTCTTTATTGAGCAGCAGCATCACACTGCACAGACTCTTTCGTGGTAAACACAACCATCTGGCAGATGCACACAAACCCAGTAACCCACCACACGAGCAGGCCTTCAATGTACTTTATATTCAGTACACTTGAAAAAACAGCTCAGTATACTTAAAATATGAGGATTTGAAATTGTTTTCCAGGTTTCATGAAATGAACGCAGGAAAAAGCTCCCCAAAAAAAGTAAAGTACAAAGCTACTAATAACGCTGAATGATGGAGAAGCCTACTAATTACAGACAGCATGACTCTGACTTCTGTTTGATTCAAATAAGGCATGCGCAACTTATCTTGCAGCATGAATCTCACTCTCTGCAAAGACGGTTTATTCAGTTGCTCAATAACTAACACTAATGTTGCCTGGTTTGATCCTTGCAGTTATATCACACGTTGTCCTGTGATTCGAACACCTTTTTTTAGGACCAAGAACAAATGCTATTTACTGAAAGGGTTGGATGACCCAGATGCAAGTAGCTCAGGTTTTGCGATATCCTTGCATCAACTTGTAGGTGAAGGGAATTTCATCTGCAGTGCTCAGAGCATTGGAAAGATTGCATGAAAAATTCACAATGATTTCTTTCCAGAGACAGTTTCCTGTTACCGGGGTTGATACGAAGACCTTTTCTGTTAGCGTTTTCATTCGGTTATCAGAGACTTTGTTTCTGGCAAGACAAGTGGCTGTTATATTTTTAAATTGGCGCTCTAAACATGAGCCCTCGTTTCACATGCCCAAATAATGAGAATGCTGAGGTGAAACAAACAGTGTGTGCTGCTGTAGTGTCCAGTGTCTCATGCAGCTCACCGCAGCTGTCGCAAAAAAAAAACTGGGTTTTGCTGAGCTTGTGGGCAAATGAGTCAGCTGGGCAACGTGAACGGAACATGTTGCCCTTGTTGAAATTAGCACAAAATACAAGCTGCTCGAATATACAGATTGACATGCTGCAAAGTGATCGTCTGCACATTTACTTCTGGGAAAAAAAAACTTATCAGCAGAGCTCAGTGTTTATCGGCAGAGAAAATACATATTTATGCCACCATTAGCACTTTTGTCGGACTCCCATCTTTGCGCTGACCTACACTCAGGCACGAGCGCCCTGCCGGGGGGCCACAATAAATGCCCCACCCCCAACATAAATGCTACCAAGGGGGCATGGAAGTTCTCTCATCCGTTCAATGAAACCTGAACACAACAGTGGGCCAAGTGGCCTAAAAATAAACCTCTTACACTCATCTTGAGGACTGGCATGCTGCTTCTGTGTGTATCCGTGTACGTGGGAGGGCACATGTGCGCTCATGCACATCTGCGTGTGGATGTGTGCGTCTGGGCGTGTGTGTTTGGGTGTTTGTCTTTGCCGTGCACTTTAGACCCCTTTTAGTGGAAGTTGTAGCTTTTCTGCAGCAGACCAAACAGTATTTGCAGATAAATAATCCTCCATGTTTGATTCAGTCTGCTTGGAGGAGCCTCGAACATCAAATCAGACTGTGCTGTGTGTAACGTTTGAAAAGTACGTCCTGTTTTTTTTTTTTATTTCGCTGTTCGTCCGTTCGGGCAAATCCGAGCTCAAGATGAAAAACACGCAGCCGCTAAAAATAATTGAGATGAATCCAAATTGCTCTGATTTTGAACTACAAGCAGATTAAAACAAACGCTAAGATTCTCAAATATGCAATGGCCCTGGTCTGTTCTGCAAATGGCTGTGTTGCTGCATTGTTTATTTAAATAATATGTAATAATTCATATTCCTGCTGTATTCCAACAGGGCATGTACATCAAATCAACATATGACGGTTTGCACGTAATCACCGGGACGACAGAAGGTGTAAGTACAAGCCTCTTCGTGTTCACCTGTGTACTTTATTGCCTCGCAGCTCATCCACTTGTAGCGTGATATGCAGAGTGAGGTGGCTGTATCACAGGAAGCTGTGTCATGGCGGTGTAACGGAGCAGCAGTTAATGACTCTCTGTCTGCCCATCAGTCCCTGGCGGACCGCTGTAAGAAAATCCACGCTGGAGATGAAGTCATTCAGGTCAATCATCAGACAGTGGTGAGTCCATGTTTTTTTGCTCTCAGGCTTTTTTTTTTTTCCCCCTTCATATTTGATGTCTGAATTTGCATACGCTTCTTTTTTTATGCAAATGACTTTAATTCGCGCATACACAGAACTACCTGCCTCAGACTGTGCATATGCTGTGAGTGTTTATGCAGCTCCTTTGTACACACCCCACAGTGGGCCACCGCAGCGCTCCTGCCTGGATCTGTTATTGTACAAGTGGCTGCATGTAGAGGCTCTTGTTTTAGAGGATGTGGATGTGTTACCCTGTCTGGATGGATGCGTTGCTTTCCCCGTCACGGTGTCGGCCAGGCGATCAGCTGAAATCGTTGAACTTGTGCTCATGAGAGCCCTTCAGTCGATCAGGAGGTACCTGCTTAGAGCTCTTTAAAAATGTGGATGGAAAAAAAGCACCGTTTTCATTGTGATCTCTGTTCATGCACCCACACATGCAAGAGTTCCTACTTATTGAATAGATGTCTCCTCAGGACAGCGCTTGATTGACATCTCCTACAGATTCCAATGTGTTGCATTGCTGTCGGAGCAAAACAAACCGTGTCCCTTTTTTTCATGTCCATTTCTCGGGATGTAATTTATGCACTTATTGAACACAGGGGAGCAGAAAGACAACAGGAAACAAAGGAAATTGGGACTCAAGATGGGGATGTTTCCATGGTTGCCAACTTAAAGCCCTCAACCATCAGAGCACCCCAAGTTTATCCTCCTTATATTGATAAAGGGATTTAGTGACCTCGAATGATTCTCGGTTGTGCTCGAATTCAACTTATCTTCTGAGCAGAGGACTAGTCAGACAAAATAATTGGCCTGTCACTGTTTCTTTTCTTTTTTTTGCAAAGACAGGGACTGCACAAATGTGCACAACATAGTATGAATTCAGTTGAAATGAAAGCAAAAAAAAACTTACAAGTGGTGCACCATTTAAATATAGCACCCTTTGTCTAAAATAATTGCTACTTGTGTGTGTGCAGCAGCAAGACGTATGGTAATTACACAGCTCAAGTCAGCTTCATTTCAGTCAGTCATCTCACCCGCTGAATGCAGCCATTTTTGTGGAGAATAAGTACAAATACGGAGTTGATTTTTGCCGTCAAGACTCTTTCATGTCATTGTGAGGCGGAGGTTAAAGGCTGCCAAAAGTGGGAGCACGGAGAAGTCAGCGCGCCGTATCCCCACAGACTTTCTTTTTTGTTTTTGTGGCAGATATTTTAACCCGTAACAGCGGGAGAAGCACAGGGGGGTAATTAATGATGGCCGTGCATGCACAATTACCAATAATCGGCTAAATGGAGCAGAGCCAAAACAGTGAAGTACGTCCATTTCCTGCATCCTATCTGCAAGAAAACAAATCGGTGTTGTTTTATACGTGTTATGTGAACGGGTACACGGTTACAAAGGTGGAAGCAGGGGGAGTAGGTGGTGCTGACGGAGAGATGTCCTGCTGTGGCTGCTGTCGAAATGAGCAGCAGCTGAATGAGTTTGACAGCTTAAGTGGGTGATGGTGGTATGTAAAGTCAGTTGACTCAGCTGTCTGCTGATCCAAAGCTGCACTGTCACTCATAATGAGTGCTATAACAAGATGAAATACTGTTAATATGTTTAATTCAGCGTGACCTTTAGTTAAGAACAAATTATGGATGGCTGGTTGTTCATGAACATCCCATTAGGGGCACATTTGATAAGATGAACGAGATGTGCCTGTGGTGGCCCAGGATGTTTTGCAGCATCTCTCCTAGAAGATAAGAAAGTGCGTAAATTTTTTTTTTTTACTGCAGAGAAATAGTAGAGCAAATGCCAAGGTTGCCAAAATACCATTAAGGAGAGAAAAGATGCTTGAAACAGTTCAGGGGTTCTATAATTAAGGCAGCTGGGAGAAGTCCAGCAGTAAGACGCGGACTAAGTTCACTGGATTTGCTTTTCCATGGGAAGCAGATGTAAGAATGGCTGCCGAGGCAAAAGGAGTTACATCAACCAAAGGAAGTGAATGAAGGAAAAATCCTCTGAGGCAGAAGTTGCATCGTGGATACATTTGAAAATGTTGAACACATGTGGAATGAGTAAGCTGAGGAGAAAACGGCACGTTATTCAGTGCTGTTGCGCACGAGAATGAAAGGCTGGAAAAATAAAGACGGGGACTGTTCATTGAGCTCTGATAACAACTGATGCTAAATGAACCTTTAGAATTGAACATCCACAGATTTTATTTATATTTCTAAGTATATGGTATATTGTTGGTATATCTTTAATTTCCTTAGCCATGTGAATATGTATATATTTTCTTTTTTTGTATATTGCGTGTGTTTAATTTATTTCACTATTCAATTTGGCAATATCATTACCTTTATAGCTATTTTCTCATATATCATTTTCAGAGATGGAGGTAACCAATTACAGCTACTGAAATTACTGTAATTAGTCATAATTTGGTACTTTTATGACAGTTATTTAAGTCTGTAATTTTACGCGTGCTTAAGTATGCATCATACCATATAATCAACTTATAAAGTTATTTTTAAACATAATTGAGTACTGCATACAGTTTGGATTAATATTTGTAAGCAATCAGGCTTTCACAGGTGATCAACTCAAACTCAGGCCCAGGTTTAGAGAGGCTGCTATTGATAATGCATCAACGTTTAAAAAGTAACTAATACTCTGAGTAGTGTTTGAGTGGAATACGTTTATACTTTTACATAAAGGAACACTACGTAACTTTTAAAGTGATTTTGGGGAGAGATTCCATCCCAGATCGTCAGATACCAACATTTTGAGTTGATAGTTCGGGTCCAACCCCAAAGACCCAATTTGGTATTTGATTTTGATTGTTATTTGACGATCTGGGCATGAGACTGGCGTACCCCGCCACTTGGCCAATGTTAGCTTGTTTAAGTTGGATGGATGGATGGATAGAAAGAGATTCACCAATCAATTATCTTTCTGCAAAAAAGTTTTATAGTGTTGCTTTATGTATTATGTTAATACCAGTACTTTTACTTGTAATTGAGTAATATTTCAGTAATGTAGCTGTACTCACACCAGAGCACAGGTTTTCAGTACTCTTTCCACCACTGATTATTTGGCCTACAGGGATGTTTGTTTGTTGGCAATGATTAGTGAACAATGCTCTTTTTGTTGGATAGAAATATGCATAAAAAAAAAATAAGTAACTCGAGGCAGCAATGGTGGAGGAATGGTCATACACATACACATACACATAACAAAGCTCTATGCAGGACAGTAAACATCGGAGAGAGTTACCAGGATCCCCAAAAGGAAATGAACAAAAAGAAGAAACCGGTGGCACGATGCTTCAATAGAAGCACCTTAAAGCCTAACATCTCTACACCGAGGCAGAGCAGCAGCGAGTTGAAAACGAGCTGAAAAATCCTGGTGTCTGACTGGCTTTAAATAAACACATTTCATTTTGGCCAGACACAGCAGAACAATCTTTTCATCAAGGAATAAAGCAGGCTTCGGATTATAAAAGTGTCTGTTTCAGCCTGTCTGTCTCTTTAATGCACTTTCCGTGTGAAGAATTTCTGTGTAGCGGCTGTCAAGGTGAAAAATGACTTGGGAAGGAACAAAGTGATTGCTAGGTCAGTGCCTGAAAAATGCCCGTTTTCTCAGGCTGCTGGAAATACGCAAGATGTACTAGAATCCGGTGCAGCCAGCGGAGCAGGAGCAGGATATTTTCTCCCCAAACTGGACCTGGCATATTTGGTTCAGCTGCCGACCGTGTTTCTCTGGGAGGGATTTTTTTAGTGCCAAATGTCATTAAAACTGGGTTAAAGACTATTTACAAGGCGTGCAGCTGTTCACGACGCACAACATCGGGGCTTACCACATCGTGACAGCACCCGCAGATTGATATAACAGGAGGTGTACAAGATGCCCCCTGGCATCCATCTTTGCATGCAAAATCCTCATCAACATGAACCTCACAGGCTGCAGTTTGCAACCATCAGGATCCACGAGTTGAATTAGGATAACGACCACAACAGCACCTTGAATAAAACCCCCCATTTGGCAAATTTCAGCATAAAGTGGATTAGGCATAAAGAAAAATAATCCAAATCATGTGTGAAAGGAACGAACGTTGAATCCCTGGATCAGTCACTAACTGTTTGCTCATACTGAAATATCTGCTTATTATTTCTTCAGTCTGAGTCACGGGAATGCCTGTGTGTTGTGGAAACCTTCATCACGCTATTGTTGTTCACTAGGTGGGCTGGCAGCTGAAGAACTTGGTGAATCTGTTGCGTGGGGACCCTGCGGGCGTCACCCTGACGCTGAAGAAACGCCCGCAGAGCACGCTCACCTCCACCCCGGCTCTGCTCAAGAACATGAGATGGAAACCGCTGGCTCTGCAAGTACGATGGCCGTCTTCATCCTCCACAGATAATGTTTGTGCCTGTCTTGCTTGTGTGCAGATATGTCTGTGCGTACGTCTCTGTGCTTCTGTCCTCACTCGTGCTCAAAATGAGACTGCACGGACCGCCGACACAAGACGCCGAAAGTAGCCAAAAGATATAAGAGAAAAAGGAGACCGGGGCCACATTGAAGTAGCACTTTTATAATGCAAGAGCCCTGAAACAAACATTAGCTTTGTAAAAATTATAACGCTCGACTTTTTAGAGAGAGAGAATTCTTGGCAGCGATTTACGAGAGCTGCAGGGTTTTCTCTGTGTTGTACAGGTAGCGTTTCTTATTGCGTCCAGCTCCTTTATGTACCACAACTCGTCCATTAATTGGTTGAAGGTTCCAGCATCATTCATTCACAAGCTGACATCTCAGCCCGTCGCGGCATCTGTTGTCCTACTTCGGCCAAACTCAGTTACATTATTAGGACCGTTCGCCGGAGCCAGAATGGGTGGAAATGAGAGGGATGCGTATTAATGTAGCCCAGCCTTTCTTTGAGTCTCAGGCCAGAGAAAATGTTTTCTTTCCCCTCGAGGCCCTGAAGCGCAGTCCCGCTCAGCCTCCTCCCCCCTTCAAATCACATCCCCATCCTTCCTCTCCTCCACCTAAATCAAATTCGCTCTTTTAAAGACAGAAAAAAGTGGGAGGGAAAAGGATGTAGGAGCTGTAACGTTTCCTGCTCCGAGAATGTGGCTGAAATGAAGAATGTGAAGGCAGTCTGTTAAGTTATTGAGAAGAACATCGCGCTGCAGTAGCCCTGACACAGATAATGGTCCGATGATGGAGCACATCACTGATATTAGTCAGCTGTGAGTTATGCAAACACATTAGCATAGTTTGAGAAGTGACAAATTAGTATTATAATGTTGAAATAATTTCAGTTCTTTCTCATTTAAGTGTTATTTGGCTGTTTCGTCACTGAAAAACAGGCCTGTTGTGATCGGATAACATCTCTCTGACTGTTCAAGTTAAGTTGATGCCACTGTTCCAATATCATAAATGTGACAAGAATGTATTTAGAAAGATGTAAGAGGTATCATGAATAAACAAGGCAATCTATCTGCATGTACCGCAATTAAAAGACAATGTAGGCTACGACCAGATTTTCCTTGACCTGAATGAAAGGGACGACGAGACTGCACGCCGGCCCGTCTTCCTGTGTGCACCAGCTAGAACTGGAGCACCAGAAACGTACAGTACACTGCTCATTTCACGGTCGAGAAGCTCAGCGGCACAGTCTGAACTGAACAAATGCTCTCCGACTGACTGACTGACTGACGGACTGAACTGCTGCAAACTCCAAATTTTCAATGTGTCGCTCCCTGTAACTGTTCCTCTCTCCGTCTCTCTTCCTCTCTGTCTGCCTGTCCCTCTCTCTTTCGCACATCGCTCACACACACATGTACTCATTCACACAGCCAATCTTCCCTCAGAGCCCCAGCAGCAGCGTCGCCACGCCCACGAGCACTTTAAGCACCCCGTCCAGGAGGAGTAGCTGCGCCCTGCAGGACCTATACATCCCCCCACCTCCAGCAGAGCCCTACACCCCCAGGTGACCACAAGTCCTGCGCATAAATTCAAACGAGGGTTCACATGTAGTGCCAGATATTAAAGGTACCCCTCTGAGTTTTATGACCACCAAGTGAGACATCTTACGCCTCATCGACTTCTATTATCGACTCTGGGAAAGTTAGCAACTACGATTGAGACTTTTGAACTCTTCTGGATTTATTCTGATGAGGTGTATGATATGTTTCTTTCCACTGTTATCCCCTGACTTTTTTCGTCGAGCCCGAACATTTCAGTTTGTCCGGAACTAATGACATTCCCATCGGCCTCAGCTGCACTTGACATGTTTAGTCCTACTTTCAGGGTAACGAATAGCATGCTAACATATTTACTCCCGTTTGGCAATCTGTCTTTATTTTAGTCTCTTTTTACTTATGTCTTTAATAGGGACAAATTGGCTCGGGGCTACAAGCCACAGATAGGCTGGACATGTGACAGTACTGACTAATGCGTTGGTCTTTTTGTGGGATTATAGAATTTCACAAGCCTTATGCTGTGGCTTTCTGACACATAATATGCTGACGATGTTACGTTTTCTTCTTTTGTCCACATCTTCACCGGCGTTAAAGTTACTTCCTGCTTTTCCCCCGTTTTCCCGCAGAGACGACAAGGGAAATCTGCCGGGTGACGATCCTCAAACGGACGTCCATGTTGCCGAGGGATCCGAGTCGCCAAACTCCTACCTGGACCAGGAGTGTCGGGGCCGGTTTCCTCTGGTGGAGGAAGATGCCATACTGTACTGTTACGAGTACGACCAGAACCAGGAGGTGTCATCAGTCCGCAGGGGGAGCACTCCCACCTATGGTAAGGCCTCATCCTCGTCAGAAGCCCCGCTACTGTAATCGTGACGTCTGCAGGCTCTGTTTATGAGATGTCTGCAGCTGTGTGTATTTATATGTGCATGTGCGTGGGGGGGGGAGGCAGATGTGTAATATTGACGTTCCCTGCGCCTCCTTGCTCCAGGCAGGCTCAGGCCTATCTCAATGCCGGTGGAATACAACTGGGTGGGAGACAACGAAGACCTGGCCAAGCTGAAGAGAGAGAGCAGGAGAGGTGAGTGGGAGGCAGTGGGAGAGAGAAAAAGAAAAAGGGGAGGCAGAGAAGGGAGGGGGACAGAGAGGGACAGAGGGAGCTGAGGTGAGTGGGCGGATAGCTCATAATATCCTCACCCTCTCAGATCTCCGAGCCAAAAAGTAGAAGGATGAGCTGGCCTGTCAGAACCGATAACATGCTGGATATCAGTTCCTGCCTCGATCTCCTCCATATGTTCATAATCTATCACTGCTCCCTTTTTTCCCCCCCTTCATCCCTCTCTCCATGTGTCTCTCTCTTCCTCGCTCTCAGCTGTGCTGCTTTCGCTCTGTTTGGATATAAAAAGTACACTGTTGCTTTGGCAACCGTAGAAATATATCCAGAGATTTTTCACATTTTGTCGGTGACTGTTGAGTTAGGTGGTAAATGGAGTGGGAGGAGACTGAGTCGCTTTATTTCAGTCTCAAAGAAAGACTTGAGTGATGTGTTTGTTTCCTCTGGGAACGGTGGTGATACGTTGCTCCTTTGGGCTTCTTCAGAAAAAGCGATCGGGCTATATTTATCAACAAGAGACAGTATTTGGAAGTTTTGAGGGCTTCCTGCCTGACAACAGCCTTCCTCTGTAGATTCTTAATGCCTTTCAAATTGATAGTCCTTTGACACGTCGCTTATCTCCGAGAGAGAGAGGGGTTCAATCACAGGCAACCGACGAACAATAGGTTACAAAAAAAAGTCTGATCATTGTTGCGACTAATGTGTGCTTAAAAGTCCAGAATCTAGAGGGAGAATTACTGGCATAATAAGCTTACTAAAATGATGCAGCATCCTCAAATTTACATACATTGTGTGGGATTATGCAGAGTGTTTGTTATGTAAATAATATCTTTTTTTTTTTTTTTTAAAGTTTAACCTCATAAAGTGTGTGCAGTGCCGAGCGTGCCTCTGTTGTGTCCCTGCAGAGAATTCCCTCTTGCGTTTTGCGAGTGAAGACAAAGCCCCGGGGGAGGACTTCCTGCTGGGACGCAGCCTGAGTCAGAACAGGAGGAAGACCGAGCGAGGAGCCAGTCCCACCCATTACACGCTCGTCCCCGCCCTCCAGATGGAAGTCTCCTTGTCCACGTCCAGCTCCGACTCTGCGTCCCTCTACCATGTTAGTCCCTTGTGATAGTCTGTAGTAATTTGAAGTCTTCGTTGTAAGAAGTGGGAGTATGTAGCAGCACTGGGATCCTCTGTATGTTCTTCATTCTGGTAATAATTAAGGCCGCGGCAAAAAGGGTTCGTTAGTGAACAGGTAACAAGGCCCCTATAAGTCCTTATAACATGCTTAATAACATTAATAAGACTATGTACGGGTAAATAATAGCATAATTATAACATTTATTTTTAGATTATAAGACATTTACAAGCACTTAAGAGTCTTGTTAAATAGAGAGTCTTGTTTATAGACACTTAAAGGAGACATATAATGCTCATGCTCAGGTTCATCATTTTACATTGTTTACTACTATATGCTTGAGTGCTCAAAACACTCATCGGTTTTTCTCAAACTGTCCACTGTATTCCCCTTCTGTCTGAAGTGCTGCTATTTTCATACATCACTCTCTGTGTGAATACCCAGTCGGCTCTGATTGGTCTGCTCAAACACGCCTGAGCCAGCACCACTTACAACGACAGAGCAGCCGTGCTGAATCAATTCTAGCGTGCAGGACTAGTCGCTGGCCATAAATCATGCAAATGTGCGACATGGTGACATGATATGATGTCACAAAGTCACAGAGTTAAAGGCGGGACTACTGACGAGGCGTTTCAGAAGCAGTGTGTTCGTTCATTCTAAAGCATATCTGTTAACATTTTTTAGCCTTTATTCTGGTATTGCGAACACTAAAGTCTTATTAACGACATCTAGACTGTTCTTATAAATGTTCATAATAGAATTACAAATGCATTTATTGACGTTCTTTAGCGTTTGACTGTTTGACTTTGTTTTTGCAATTTTCTTATCACTACTTAGAAATCTCTTATAAGCTATTATTTAAACATATATAGTCTTATTAATGTTATTAAGTATAAGCACGTATTAGAGCCTTGCTACCTTCTTAACGAATGCTCAATACAAGGAACTTAATATAAAGAGTTAACTTCACTCTTTTGTCTTCACTTGCAGGTGTTTGAACGATCCTCGCTGCTGTCAAGGTCAAAGAAGAAGAGTAAAGGTAGGAGCATCTGTTGAAGGAGTTCTGCTTGAGCAGTCACATGTACTCAAACCCAAACACGAGCAGGTGTTTGGCGAGGAGTGTTTTTTTTTTGACCCAATCGTCTGTTCTGCTCCCTCGCTGGCGCCTGCAGCTGGAAGTCCCATGTCTTCTATCAGCAAGAGGCGGATTTCCTGCAGGGACCTGGGTCAGGGGGACTGTGAGGGCTGGCTGTGGAAAAAGAAGGACGCTAAAACCTATTTTTCGCAGAAGTGGAAGAAGTACTGGTTCATCCTGAAGGACACTTGCCTGTACTGGTACATGAATGAGGAGGTGAATATAGTGATTTTACAGAAGAGCGATTCACAGCGCAAAGTCATAAAGCCTTTATTTATTATGTGGCACTTTGATTTAACTCTGCTCTTGCTCGTCGCAGGATGAGAAGGCAGAGGGCTTCGTCAGCCTCCCGGAGTTCAAGATTGATCGAGCCACTGAATGCAGAAGGAAGTAGTGAGTACCTATTTTCACCTTTCAAGGATCAAGCTGCTTAGATCCATTTGGACTCAGAATTAGACGTGTCCTGATGCAGATTCCTTCACAAAATGCACAAAACCAACAGCAGAGACTTCATGTTGCATGTTAAGATACAATCCTACAATGTGTTATCAGCGTTACAATATTGGTTCTTGAAAAAATGTTGGTATATATATTGAATAATAGTAATTATAGTAGATTTACAAGACAGAAATAACCTACAAGTCCACAGTGTCATAATGTCATGAAATATTGAAGGGTTGGTAGACCGAAACTGTAAAACAGGAAGTGTGAACAGAAGATAAGTATAAGTAAGACAACCATGTTCTGCCCTTTTGATACTTCGGGCAGTAAATATAGGAATGGGTGATAATTTGTTTAGTGTGGGTGTTGATAAAGACACGTAACTTTATGAGGACATACAGAGCAGGAAAAACACTAAAACATGACCGTGTGTGGTTCAATTAGTCTATTTTCCAGCTAAAGAACAACAACTTGACAGGAACTCCTTTGCTACTTAAGACAAATTTGTGGGAAAACAGTGCAGAACTACTTTCTCAGGCTGCATGCTAGTGTGATGGCGTGAAGGCTGAACTAAAGGTCCCCTGTGGAGTTTTCTTCTAAATACCTAATTTTATTCTGATCTTGCTAAAGAAAGCCTAATCGTTTGCCTGCTTGCTTTTAAAGATTCAAATTCAGAGAGACCAACGGAGGTTCTTGCAAATCCCCACGCAGACAGTTGAATACGGCTCAGATGCTGAATGTGCTGCTTTACTGCAAATACTGGTAGTGTGCTTCAATGGGTTTGTTGTTCACTGGTTGACCAACAATGTCGAAATGATCGAGAGACTGTTGTGTTCCATGAAATATGGCTTCACCTTCACCTTCACCTTCAACAACAGCAACTCATATTCTGGTTGCAGGATTGTGTTTGCAAGCACGTTTAAATAAAGTGACTCGGACTCACGTACAACTCCACATAATAAGCAAAGCAGTTTATTTTATGATGCAAATTCTTGCTGTTTTGTGTCACCCTGAATGACTATGTGCGCGATGGTGCCCGTTTATCTCGGCAGTCCTCTGTATTCACATGTAAATGTGCGCTATACGTGCCTGCTGTTGTGCTCACATGTGATTAAATATACCCCCGGTTTCCCTTTCAGCGCCTTTAAGGCTTGCCATCCGAAGATAAAGACCTTCTACTTTGCAGCGGAAAATGTAGACGACATGTCCCGGTGAGTAAATGAGGCAGTGATAGT
>OMLP01024955.1:11189-21305 GCA_900302685.1 Spondyliosoma cantharus | reverse complement strand
TAAAGATCGGCCATCTCACCGCTCGCCAGGGTGACTTTTTAAACGGCCCTAAAAGTGCAGAGTGTTTACTTACGCCCGAAGAGAGAGGGATGAGACTCTCTCACACACACACACACACACACACACACACACACACACACACACACAGGCACACGCACGCACATGCTTGCACAGCCCCATTAGTATTGTAGTCTGGGATCTGGCTAAAACATCTGGCGGGCTGAGTAACTTTTCAAAGTAGTCTTTGTCCTCACTCTGTGTGCGTGTGTGCTTGCATGTGTGTGTCTGTCGGCGTGAGCGTTCGCATGTGCGTGCGCGCGCGTGCGTTTGTGTGTCTGTGTAATAAGGGGCAGACTTTTTATGGCGTCCCGTCAAATTAAAACTATGATTTAAACGACTAACAAGTAATTTTTTTTTTTTTCCTTCTCTCTCCGTAAAGCGAATAGCCACACCAGCCTCTGCAGATTCTGTCTGCGCGTGTCTCTGGCCGTGTGGACTGTTTAGACTGTAGAAAAAAAAAAAACATAAAATAAAGATTAAGCATGGATCTGGTAACTGTAATTCTTGAGTGGCCAGTCTGGTCGGTTGTGTTATTTTTCTCATGTAACTCTGGCCAGCTGGACCGTAGCAGAGGGAAGAGAGAGCACAGGGGGATGGGGATGTGACACCCGTCCAACTCGCCTCTGGTCCAGCTTGACTTTTCCGCCCATCTTCTGAAAGAACCAGTGAAACGTGGTTAGATACAGCTAACAGTCTCACCTGTTCTCTGCGTGATGGGGCCGGGCTCGGCTTGCTGATGCTGTTAAATAATCATGCAGTAGCAGCTTTGGGCTTTGGAGGATACAGGCCTGCAGACAGTGTGAGCTGATGCCCTCAGGGCTTCTCTTCAAACCACATAAACTTTGAAAGAAGCAGGGATTCATCTCCTCTTAGAGCAGTTAAGAGTGCTTAATCGGCATATTTGAAGGTGCAGCTTCTTGGCCTGCTGCAAAAACTTAAGCTTAATGTGTGTGTCATATATAATGTAGGGAATTCTTTGATGTCAAATGAATCATCACAACCGTGGGCGCAGGTCGATTTTTTTTGTTTGTTTTTGTCATTTGATTTTCAGTTTCTGCAGCGTGTTGCAAATGACAGGGTCGTCCCGGTCGCAGTCACTGGATTAGCTCTGTAGGTATATACTGTAAAGTATAAAGTGGGAATTAAAGATCTTCTTGTAGTATTGCAAGTAGGGCTGGACAATTTTTAACCTGAAATTGATATAATGATTTTCACATACACACTGGTAACTATTAAGGAAACAATAGTTCATTTAGAGCTGCAAAGATAAGTCTATAATGGACAAAATAATCAACAACATGGTTATCATTTTGAGGGACTTTTCTGTTTTCTCCTTTGTTTTGTTGTCCTCTGTGACTGCATGTATTTGGATTTTGCGCCATTGATCAGACTAAACAAGTCATTGTAAGGCTTCACCTTGAGCTTTGGTAAACTGATGATGTTTTTACTTTTAAGTATTTTCTGACCATTTACCGAACTATAAATAAGGGGGGAAAAACATCATTTTGACAGATATGATACTCAGAGGAATAGGAACGGTATTTTTTGCATTTAATTCGGATTCTCTGATAATTCTTTCCTCTGATGGAACACACCAAACCAAATAAAAGCAGTCTGAGTGATATTGATTTTTGGTTTCTATTAATTGCACAGCCCTATATCACCAAAACCAGCATACTTTTTAAAACACTGTCCCAAGAAGCCTTGAGCAATAACTTCCTCAGGACTCACCTTGTGTGGATTTTGTGACCATCAGCATGTTTAAAACAATTCTCACTGAAAGGGGAAGTCTTCTAGCGGTTAACACTGTGTGCAACGGTCCAGCACTCGCCTTTAAAAGGATCTCGATAAGTGATATTTGTCATGGTCAGCATGTTCTTTTTTTTGTTACTTTTTTTAAATTCTGTCTCTCACGAAAAAGAAGAAAAGTCAACTTGCTGATAACTGTGTGTGTGTGTGTGTGTGTGTGAATGTGTTAACAGTGTGTTGTTGAAGTGTGTGTGGAGAAGTGGATGCATGGATAGATGGACGACCGGAGGGAGGCAGGGAGGGAGGGAGGTGGTTCTTTTTTGAAATGGAAATGAAGGGGGCACACATCTGGGGGTCTTTGAGACTTTTGTCGAGGGGATGACGAGAAGGTGGGTGTCAGAGGCCCACAGTCAGAAGTGTGAGTGTGTGTGGTTAGTAGGGGGGTGGGGGTTAAGGAAGAATAGATCGGGGAAGAAAAGGGAAGAGGAAAGGGTTGCTTCTCATTTTTTAGGGAGGTAGAAGATAAGGAAAGTGGGATAAAGAAGGCAGTCTGTGGTCAGTGCTGGCCCGTTTGGTGGAGAGAGAAAGAGGTGGATGGATTAATGAATTGGGGGGAGGGGAGGAGAAAGGAAGTGAGACAAAAGATGAGGTAGTAAAACTAGTGATAGACATAGGCATAGAAGGAAAAGGAAATGCTTAGAACAATAATGTGGAAATAAGAGGGGAAATATATAAAGAAAGACGGACGAGGAACTCATTTGCATGGACGCGGGACGAGGCGAAGTGGGGAGGGAAAAGGGGGCAAAAGATCACTCGCTATAGTTGAGAACTTTACGGCTGACAGTTGAATTTACTCCGGGCCTGTGTGTGTGAGTGCGCTTGTGTGCTTGTGTGTGTTTGGGTGGGGGGAAAAGCACAGCGGGGGGCATGGCGTTTGTTCTGCGACATGGCTTTTGGGCTTTTTAGTGCTTCACACCCCAAGATGTCCTCTGCCTTTTCTTTTCGAGGCCGGTTTCACCTAGATGTGAGAATCTCTTTTCTCGGAGTTGCTCTCATTTTCTTTTTTCTCGCTCTTTTAGTCGAGTTTGGAGCCAGTTTCCAACTAATTATCAAGAGAGGTTTAGAGCAAACGCTAAAAAATCATCTGATTTGGAGCAAATTAACTAGGCTATGCAAATAGTAGTTTTGTCAGAAGTCGGCAGTGTGGGCTGTTTACTGCGTGGCTATAATGAACAGAGTAGAAGAAGTAGAGGTTGCAAATTGGACGCAAGACCAGTTCTTTGCCAACTGCCACTAAACCTTTAAGAGGAAGAAGAAGAAGAAGAAGAGAGAATGTGGGAATTCATCTTGGAATGGGAATCTAATGACATTATCTGGGAAGACGGCAACAGCGGACACAGCTTCTTCTTCTTTTCCTTCTTCTTCTTCTTCTCTTGAAGTGTAAAAAGCTCATCAGTCAAGTGGGTTAAATGTTGGCTACGCATACAAAAAGGTGTTTCCATGAGGCACATTGACTGGAAAACAGCTTTAAACCACCTCAAGATTACATAAAATCCTTTGAATAAATGTTGTATTTATTCACATGCTCAGGTTCCATACCTGCAAACTTTAGGCAATGGAAAAAAAAGTTTTTTTTCTATCATTTTAGTATCACTATGAAATCTGATCATGGAAAAATTACCAATAAGCGGGTATGTACGCACGTATGTACTAAAATGTGCATCGCAGTACTGTATGTTTGACATATGCACAGCGAAGGAGCAAGTTAAAATTAGATTACATTCCCCTCACATATAAAATGGGTTGGGAGGAGGTTGGAGAAAACCCGGACAGATGACATGCCTTGACAGATCGACTTTACTTTTGTGATTGGCCGATCCCTCTGCCGTCCTGTGTTCTGTCAGTTGCTTGGACAATAAGAAATATGCGCCTTATGCGTCTTTACCAGATTTGAATAAAACCTCCGGGGATGTCTGTTGTGAGATGAGATAAAAATACTCTTCTTCAGGATTAGTTTAGCAAGGCGTGAATAGGGAGGTACTTGAAGCAGATTGAATCTTGAAGGAATAACGTAAAAAAAAAAAGTGCTTCTTGCTTTGCTTTTCAAGATATGATTCCAGTGATGTTGCACCACAGGGCAACAACTTCACTTTGACTACACATATGGGGTTATGAAGCAGCAAGTGTCTCAAAATGCTGCAAGTCTCTGAAGAATGAAGCAGCTTTGACAGTTTTACAGATGAAAATGGAGGAGGTGTAGAGAAGGAGGGAGGAATAGAGGAGTATTGCATCCTGTTGTAACTTCATTAGGTACACCTGTGAAATCCGACACAGCAGCTCAGCCATAAATGCCTACCTTTACAAAGACAATGATGCTCAATCTTGACTGACACTGTCAAAGACTTACTGGTTAAACTATATGCATGTTTATTAACTAGGTTGGCGGTGGTTTTGAAATGGTCTTTGTTGCATCTTTAGAGGTGTTTTTCCATGTACGAACATGACGGGGTGAATACTTCATGGAAAGTTTTAAGAAAAACTGGCCAAGCTTCATTTAAGTAGAACATGTGTCAGAGCTGTTGTACTTGATTGGATCAGATTATGCAGATATACTGATACTACTCACAAAACACAGAAACTCTACTCGGAGAGTCCATGCATCAGCCGTGGCCTTACCATCCCCTTTTGTACTCGCTTCACCGATACCAGTCACCTACGCCTGATTTTTGTTTTTCATCAGTATCCATTAATCCCTGAGAAACTAATAAAAATGTGAATACAACATACAATGCACACTTACCTCCTGTATACAATGCACATTGCCTCCTGTATATAATGCACATAGCGTATAGTCCTTTCTATATCGTATCTTTCTCTCTTATCTAAATCTTGTACTTATTGCATGTCTGTCTAACTGCTACTGTAACAAGTGAATTCCCCCGATGTGAGATGAATAAAAGTCTAAAGTTGAAAACTGCATTTAATAGTGTTAAAGAAAGTGAGAACAAATCCCCGGTTCTGTGGCTTTTTTCGGATCCACAGCAAAAGTTAATGGGTCTATTCTGGGCCGAGAACCATCCTCCATCCAAATGTTGTGGAACTATCTTGATGAAAGTAATGATTTATAGAGAAGTAAACAGTTTTCTCACATTTAAGTGTCAGAATGAGCTCAAGAGTCTGATTGTAGAGCAGCATCTACTTTTGTATCTCTTGTCAGGCGGCAGCTGGGCGGACAGACTGTGGCTGAGGTGGGAGTTGTCTTTTAGTACCCTTTTGGCTCTGTGCAGACATCTCACTTCACTGATGTCAGTGATGCTCAGTACATAGGTGCCAGTGATGTTCTGGTTGTTTTTTTAATCACCCGCTGTAGAACCTTCCCGCCTCTGTCCTGTGCTGTGCACAGCCCGTGCCAGTTTATGATGTTTCCAGTCAGAATGCTTTCTATTGCTCCTCTGTAAAAGCTGACAAGAACTTGGCATGGGTCTCTAGCTTTTTTTTTTTTTTTTAAGTTTCCTTACAAAATATGGTTTGCATAATCATTTTCACATTATTTCTTTGCAAATTAACAACATAACATTCCTCGCCACAGTCCAGGAAAGTAAAAGCTGCCTTGGCATTCAGTCGCCAGATCAGTTTTGAAGCTCTCTACAAGAATCAAAGGAACGTTAATGGCTCGGGATCTTTGATTGAAGCCAATTTAAGAATGTTATAATTGCTGCAAAAATGATCCGACATGACTCACTGTGATATTATGATCACTTGGTTTTGAGCTTTTGGTTAAAGTCCAGTTTTTGAACGGAGTCCAGCCCTGCGTTGACATCACACAGGCCTCCCAGTCCCGCTTGCCGATGGTGTTCGACAGGGAAACGCTGCTTCACTTGGCCGGCGTGCAGATAGAAGGGCTCTGGAAAGCAATATAAAGTCAACATTGTGGGTTGAAAATGTTCCGTTGTGTGTCTTAAGTTTGTCCAGACATTTTTTCCCGTTGGGCCGGCCGCTCGCAGGAAACGTCCGATTCTCCAGAAGTGGAAAGTGTGTGTGTGTGTGCGTGTGTGTGTGTGTGTATACATGACAGAGAGAGTATAGTGTATCAGCGTGTTTCTGTCTGTGGATGTGCGTGTGTGTGTGTGACTGACGTAATGTTTGAGCTTACCCAGACAGACAAACCAAACCATCACACACACATACAGAGGTGTGTGTGCGTGCGTGCGTGTGCGCGTGCGTGCGTGTGTATTTAAAATCATCAGATATGCCTGGCAGACTCGGGGCAGGGTGGTTGAGATGCATGTGTGTAATGTGTGTGTTTCTGGCGGAGCTGCAGTTTGTTTTCCGTATTTTTTTGGGGGGGGAAAAGACAGCGAGGCGAGCGTCAACAATCAGCGTGTTGATTTATGCAGCTACTAGTTCCTTCCATTACGCCTACAACTAGCACTGAAGCTGAGTTTGTTCTCCATTATTTTTGATGTATGAGAGTCTAAGCTGCGGAGAGCAAGGTCAAAATCAACAGTCCCCTTGCTGATTTATGCAGCTCCCGGTTTCCTGCTACTATCATACATCAAGGCGGGGACGTTAACGTTGTCCATCCAGGCAAAGAGGGATTCTGTCTTTATTGTGGTTGGTGAGTTTGTCCCTCTCTACCAGCCGCAGTGGCAGTTAACCCAACAGCAGTTTTCTGCCTCTACGTTAACCAGACCAGAACGTTTTTCTTTCCAGTCCACAAACTTTAAATTTTTGATGAATCCTTCAGTCATTTGTTTTTTTTCCCCCGTTGCCAATCCGCTACATTTTAGTAACTAAACTTAAAATTTACAGCTGGGATTTCTCACTTCCAACATTGCAAGGATAGTTTAAATTCCCTGAGGCTGAGATGGTATATAGTAAAGCATTAGGAGGCCAAGTTGAGCTGTTGATTTGATTGATTTTAATAAAAAAAAAGTTCTGTACATTATCATATTTCTGGAGTGTAGTCGCTGCCATTTAATTGCAATGTCGCCAGTCAACCCAGAGACCTTTGTCGCGTGTCACTCACCCTCACTCTGTCTCCCCATGATATCCACTTTACTGTCAACTCCTGAATGAAAGCACAATGCCCCAAAATAGCCTCATTAAAACAGACAAAAGCCATACTTCTGAGACTGCTGGCTGCATTTTGACATATTTGAGTGTTGAGCATAATGCTTTGCCTATATAACAGTCGTCGATTAACACTCCACAGGAGAGGAAGAAGGACTTATACCATTTGAGAGTCTAATAGGAGCTGAGAGGCACTAAGAGGAAAGTATCTATTAAGTGGGAAGTGGCAGTGTGTCAGTGACATGCGTGTGCATCTGTGTCAGAACAAAACTTGAAAGCGCAGGGCGTTGCTTCTTGTAATGAAAAGATTGGACCACGCCCGCAGCTTTAACCTCAACAGCTGAAGAGATCTGGTTGATCAGGGTTACTGATTTATGTAAAATTGTTGGCGTGGTCCTGTTATGACTTTTTGAGCTTTTACATGGCTCAATTGTTGGTCCACGCTTAAACCTGCCTACATTGCGGCGCACACAGCAAACCAAATCAGCGTCGCAAAGGTGGAGGTTTGAGTAGAATATGTCGAAAAAGACCTGGTTACAAATAAAGTACACAGCAGGAGATGCAGGTTCATTTTATGTTGATAGAGTGTTGTGATAGTATATTTTACTGCAGGTTGACGCACACTTGATTAGATTTTTAGCTTAAACTTTGGGCTTCATTTAATGATTGTTTATTATTATTCCTGTTTTTTCAGATTTTCTTGAGACAGTGTTTGGTCCAAAACAAAGAGGAAAAAAAAGGAAAACTTTTTCCGCTGTTTACCAGATACCAGGTTTAGGTCTTGAAATGTTTTGTTTCGTGCGTAAAACCATCCAAACCCTCCAAATATCCCACTTCCCACGAACCAAAAGCAGCAAATCCTCACATTACAGTAATCTAACCAAGGAACTGCTGCCCTTTGTGCTTTCAAAAACAACATTGTTGCGGATTCATTCTTCGAGCTGCTAATTATTCAATTAATTGACTAATTGTTTTGGCTCCACTTTCATTTAAACTGTAGATTTTTAGTCAGCGGATTTAATTTCAACTCAAATATTCTGTGTGTAACCGTAGACGGTCGTCAGCGCACCCTTTTGACGCTGACATCAGCAGTTAGTGTCAGCTGCTCTTCAACTGCTGACATGTCCTCCGCCAGGAGATATCGTATTAGTATTTTCTAGCCAAGGTCTGAAAAACTGTGCTGTTTCATTCTCTTTCACACTCTTCCATCAGTCCACACGGCAGAGGAGTTGTGACTAGCTGACTCGAAGTGACCCTGGGGGAGTTACCATAGCTGTTGATAGAGAAGAAGACACAATTGTTTATTATTGTGGTTTAGCATGATATTTGTGATAGAGCTATACAAAACAATGGTTTTCCTCTAATGTAAATTTCAAGGTCATTTCTGGAACATTATAAAGGCTTCTGGCAATTTCATAGTGTATTTAAAGGACGAATGAAGAACAGATGTATCCGCCTTTCCTGTTGTATTCGCCCGCTCCTTTTGCCTCTCATTCAGCTTTTGATGATAAATCCATTTTGCAGTAGTGATGAGTCAGCAACTGTAAAAATAAGACCTACTTCTCCGCCTGTCTGTGTAACCAGGGGCAAACATAGCCGAGCTGTAACTTCAATTTAGCCCTAAAGCGTTCAGAGCGCAAACAAACAATTAGAACCAATTAAGAACTTTGAGACAATTTTCATACAAAAAAAAAAATGCAAATGCTGTTTTATTTTGAATTCCCCATGATGCTTTATGTGTTGGAATACAAAGAAAAGAGACACGCAGAAAACAACAACTTTCAGATGTGGTGACGTTCTTTTCAGCTGCGCTTCACTGTCTAATATCCTATTTCTGCGCTGTGATTGGTCGAAGGGAAACCCCAAATTACATAACTTTTAAAAATCTGCGTGCCAATCCCCGTCTGTCTGCTTCTGATATCTGATTTCTGTCTGCCTTCAATATTTCTGAGAACTTTTGAGCATCACGCTTTGTGAATTTAGAATACAAACAATCCAAACAACCGAACGAGGCTGTAATTATAATGTAGCGTTTTAATAAAAAACAGTGTGGTTTCCTGTCTGTCCAACGAGTAATTGATGGAATGTGGAACTGGACTCGGCCTACATGACATCTAAAAACAAACCAATATGCATCAGAAAAAGGAAAAGCCCTTGTAACTGTCCATTTATCAGTCTATTTATTTGCATTGATCTTAGTCTTATTAGTACATGTGAAGATCAGCATTGAGTATTTGGAGCCCAAACAACAAAAACCGACTAAAATAATCCATTTCAGATGGAACCGTCGAGTTCGAGTGTGAGACAATGTGCTCTCTGTGGTCTAATTGGTGGAACATGGAGCTTAACTCTGTCTACATAACGTCTAAAAACGCAACGAGACACATCAAAAAGAGCCTTTCAAAGAAAATCATTTTCCCGGGGACAGAGGGGGGGGAAAAATCACTGAGAGACGAGGAAGAAACAAGCGTAATTAGTTTGACCACCATGTCATCTGAAACAGCATTAGCAATAACAAATGAGAAAACAATAAAATGTGAGGATAAAGATAAATTAAAGTGGCTTGTGTTTCATGGTAATAATAATTAAGATGGAGCTGGAGTGTGGTCGTCAGCGTAAATGTGCTGTGCATTTTGGTGCCGGCGACACAGCTTAGCATGTGTGCGCGCGTCCGCGTGAGCAGGGGGGAGAGTTAGTGAGTGGGTATTTGTGTGTAATCATGTACGTCAGGCCGTCATGAATGGTGTGTTTGAGACAGAGCGGAGTGTGGAGTTCCTCGGGCTGGACCAAATTGGAAACAGAAAAACAAACATTCCCTAGGAACCCCCCCCCACACACACACACACACCTCCTCCTCCCACCTCCTCCTCCCACCCCTCGTCTGCCGGCTAGTGGCGCAGTCCAACCTGTCTGGGACAATGTAATGGTCTATAGTCGGAACGGACCACACACATTCGCGGAGGGGGGTCGGAGCGCAGGAGGAGGGCGGCTGCGGTGGTGGTGGCGGCGGGGGGTGATCTCACAATGACAGTTGGAAAAACAGACAGAAGACGCATGTGGAAATGACAGAGAGCTCAGTGATGGATTGATGGGAAAGACAGAGTGATGGAGATGGAGGGGAGAGACAGAGAGAGAGAGGGAGGAGAAGCGAGACGGAAAGTTAAAAAGTTGATGGGCGGTCGTGAGGCGATGAGAATGAAAGAACGAGATAAGTCGTGGTGTAGGAGCAAAATA
>OMLP01024953.1:0-17825 GCA_900302685.1 Spondyliosoma cantharus | reverse complement strand
AAAAAGGTTCAATATAAATACACTTCTTTTATGAACAACACACGTAAGAAAAAAAG
Organism: Spondyliosoma cantharus; assembly: GCA_900302685.1. NCBI lineage: Eukaryota > Metazoa > Chordata > Actinopteri > Spariformes > Sparidae > Spondyliosoma > Spondyliosoma cantharus. Next base: position 17,769 of record OMLP01024953.1, on the reverse strand, counting down.
ATATCTGCACCAAAGCTTAATATCACCACTTTTGCTATGTGCTATTATCCATTATCTTGTATCATTAACAAGAGAACCTAATGGAAGCCATTTGTTGAAGCTGCAGGATTTCAGATTCACACAGATGGGTATTTAGTTCACTATAGCCCTTGAACTTGGCCTGGCACTGGCAGGGTCATCCTGTTGTGCTTGTTTCAAAAGCATTTGGATTTATAGGATTATTCAGTGCGCAGGCTGAGTAGCAATATTTGGATGGTTTCACACTGTGCCTTTGATTGGGAACAAAGTCCATCACTCTACAGATAAAACATCATCTATGCATGTCTACATTTATATTGAGGTTAGAAATGAAATCAAAAGTGCTTCTATTGCAAAGAACTTTGTTCAGTATAGCATCCCCTCTCAACAATACCAGAATATCAATCCGAGGTGATCCGCTCCACTCCTGTTAACCTAATCATGTCATAGAGCTTTTGAGATGATGAAATCTCCAAAGACCCCCCCTCTCTCCAGCTGCCAACTCCATGTTTCTCAGTAAAGGGCTCCAGTGCAGCGGGGGTGATTATCCACACCACATGTCGTCTTGTGCACAGCCCGTCACATGCCACACCCCTCCCCCTGACAGGATCTATACATTACGCCCCTAAGTCACAGACTAAATTATGAAGCCTTAAGAATATCATCATCCATTGTAACTATTTGCACCAAGCCTGATGCTCAAGTTACTGTATCCAATTACACACATGGCGTGCATGGGATCAAAAGCCATTCGATGCTTTGGTATTATGTAACAGCCTGCAGATGATTAACAAGCAGTAAGCAGGACAAATACTCACCCTGCATCATTTCCATATCCACATATTAAGGCATCCTTTGCTCCTTCAACTTTGTAAAAGTTATCTAAGGAAAGAGGAAATTGAAGTTAAAGAACTTCTCTGAATGTCTCTGAATGACTTGTACATATGTTTCTCGTACATATGTTTTGGTTTTTTTCGTCTGACCTTCACTGCTGAGGAAGTCCATCCTGGAGCTCCACGTTCTGTTATTGCAAACAAAGGAAGCGTTGGAGCTGTAGGAGGAGTTGATGCAGTGTGCGAGGCTGCGGACGCATTTTTGCCGCAGCAGCCCCATGAAAAGCTGCAGGCCGATGAGGGCGAACACGCTGAGACAGAAGACGGTCAGGATCATCACGTCGGCCAGCTTCTTCACAGACTGGATCAAAGCGCCGACAATGGTCTTCAGACCTTAACAGAGACAGGGAAACAATATTTGGGTAACACACAGACAAGTGAAGTTTTCTGTTGATGTGGAAAAAGTAGATCCAAACATGACTGGGAACAAGAGCAGAGACATGGACATTGAGGTTTGAGCTGATAGAAGTCTTACCTGGGATAACTGAGATGGTTTTCAGTGCTCGTAGTACTCTGAAGGTTCTTAATGCTGAGACGTTCCCGAGGTCTACAAACTCTGTCACATATCTGGAATTAGACATAAGGAGATTTATGAATGTCTGCAGGGAGAATTAAGAAAGCATTACAGATCACCAGGGTCAATGTTCAGACATACTTAAAGGTTTGTTTATCATGTCTTTACTATACATTTCAATCAAACAGCATTATGGGTTATATAAACGTCATTTTATTGACTTAGCATCTAAGTTTCCTTCAGTTGTACTTTAAATTCATGTAGACTTGCATTGAACAATATATATAAAAAAAAAAAAAATCTGTAGTTCCTTTAGAATGTGTCTGTGGCTTTACTTGAACCTACGCTACCTGATTTTTTTGGGCCAATTAGGAATAGGTATACAAGCTGCGAACAAAACACTGACACATACGTTGATGTGGCTAACTTGTTAGCAGCAACCTGTTTACCAGCAGACGCAGCACTGGAAAGTTTGACAAATGCTTTGACAAATAATAGCTAACTCAGTGGCACAAAAAAGACAGCCTCAGAGCCAAAGAACAGAGCCACTGCACCAGCAACAGACTTGTTCAGCAGTTAATGTTAGCACAAAGCACACAACTATTACTGAATATAGATAATTAATATCTAATATATATCTAAAATTATATATAGAATTTCATGCTGGGTAGCCTCTTTAGACAGAGGTACGTCCATGATGCTATTTCGCTTGTATTTATATGATTGTAAATGTCACTAAAAAAGCGAAGATAGCTTATTTACATAGCAAACTAGCAGCTAACACACGTCCCCCAGCTGGCCAATGAGAGCTACAGGGTAGTGTTGGAGCAGTCAGGCAGTGCACGTTCAAGAGTAAGTGTTTATGCTGAAATAGTTGCCAAAAGCAATGTTATGAGAGTAGTAATAATCAACCAAACCCGTAAAGTTGCGGCTTGAAAAACCAAAACCATGACCTGAAAGATGCTAAAACCCTCCAAAGAGCTGTTGGAGGTGCAGAGTCAGGTGATAATTCTCTCTGGGTATATCACTTCATGCAACTCACAAGACTCACAAGTCACAAAAGTAATGATTACAGCAGATGAATTACAGAGCTAGTCAGAATTAGCTGACTGCACCGGAATTGGTCAAAAACAAATTAATCGCTGAAGGTAATGACAGCTTTCAGTGAGTACACACCCAGTGAAAGGGATTTTGTCTCGCTGTTACCAAACAAATCAAATGTCCTATCAAGCTGATTGGTCTCAGACAATGCTGCATCAATGCATCATGAGGTCACCTAGGTCTAATCTGCCACCTGCATCATGTGTAGTCAGGCATGGCACACAGATCTCTGACCTCGACAATAGGCTTATGTTCATAGTGTTTCAAATCACCAGTCAGGATGACGACGGTCACTTTGACATTACTGAAAATTACTTAATCTGCCCGTCATGACAGTCAAAATTGTCCATCAGGACAGAACGGGAGAACTCAATTCATGTGGACATTTTTCATCCGAAGTTCTCTCTGGTAGGTGTGCCACTGCTGATGTAAAGTGGATGTCAGGTAAGGTTGATTGCTCATATAAGTAGAATGTAAATGATATCGTTACATACGCCATAACAATGACGCTGAAGTCCAGCCAGTTCCATGGATCTCTCAAGAAGGTGAATGGCACTACACAGAATCCTCTCGCAAATATCTTTATCGCCGACTCGAAAGTGTAAATGGCAGTGAAAGTATACCTGAAAAATAGAAGGAAATTAGGTTATCTCTGAATCTAGTGTGTTACAAATCTAAACGTTCCGAATGCATTTTATGCAGTAAAATAAACCACAGTCAGTAATAATGAGGACTGAAAGATGCGTATGAAAAATAATTAATAATGTAGAAACACCCAGCTGATCATTTGAATCAGATGTGTTGGTGCGGGGAAACATCTAAAACATGCAGGGCAGGGGCCCCCGGGACAGGACTGAGAATATATATTATTCTGGTCAACATAAATAAATCTTCCATGCTACAAGACACAAACATACATATGATGCCTGGGCAGTACACAACAGATAAAATATACATTCAAGAATAAAACAAAACAAAACAAAACTTAAAAACAGTTGAAGACTTTGCAGTTGTTCATTCATATTGCAATTTCTTTTGTAGTTTTGTATATGCAAAACACTTTTGCTTCAGGTCTCATAGTCAAATGGTGCATTCGAAAACAGTCATACCACAAACTGGACCACTCATAAATAAGTTGGCTAACTGCTGGCTAGTAGCCTGCATTTCTAGAACTTATTTGCATTAGCATGCTGCATGCTAAAAATACCTTAGACCCACTGATGACGAAAACATCTTCCACATCATGCACAACACAATAATTCAGAAGACGTTTAAATATCAATTTTCATGCCCAATTACTTGCATGCTTGCATGCCATGTGGTGCTCTGACTGCAGTAAATGTAATATGCATCACGTACTTACATGTCAGCTGATTCATCAACCATCGCTGACAAAACAACAGACCCCCAGCACAGCCCAAAATTAGACCACATGTAGTTACAGTTTCAATTTCTGTCTGAGACATGTATTTTAGGGTGAGGTAACATCTTAAATACTGTGTGTACTTACTCCAGGTACTTGGTCCATGGTGCCGGATCAGACATGGCCATGAAGCAACAGTTGGTCAATATAGTGAACATTATGAACAGGCTAAACAATGTGGGGAGGAAGTTAAGGAAAGTACACTGTGGAAAAGTTATTTACAGTTTTACAGTCAAACAAGATATTGTGATATTCCAACAATGTGTTACACAATGACCCAATGTTTCCTGTAATCCTGTAAAATATAGGTCTACCCATTAGTATAAACCATCACTGTGCGTGCCATCGGCATTACAAGTACATTGAATGCAGATTATACAAACCATAAGTAAATCAGGGGAGTGATATCATTCTCCCTCATGGATGTATGATGCTAAATCAAATGATCCATTAGCTGCTAACTTCATGAACATGAACTCAATTATCATTAGAGAAAATCAAATTATAACTATAATTATTATCATCACTTATAGTCATCAAAAAAGTAAATTGAGTCTCTTTCAATAATCAACAAAACATCTTGCTAATAGGACTCTTCAAATCTAAAATGTAAGGTAAGAGCATAATGTTGTCAGTTACAGTTATTTGTGTGATTTCTCAGTTGCAGAGAATCAATGACAGCTGATTGGTGTTATTTAATAGGTCATTTGATCAAGAGATGTTTTGTCATCTACAACATAGAGGAGCTCCAGAGGAAAGATTCCCCCCCTGCATGTAAGGTACAAATCGGCTGTCTGAGAACTAATAGGCAACCGTCACATGATGCAAAATCTCCTTGCTCTTATTTCATTTCAGAGATTAAAAGAGGGATATGAGGGGATTTGGTTTGCGATGCCAGAGAGGACCATTACAAAGCTGTTTCAAAAATGGGACTATGAAAAATCCAATAGAAACCTACGGAGGGGAAATCAGTAAATATTAGAAATTGGCTTATCTGCCAGTATGAGATCTAGACTTTTTACAGCATCGAATTATTATTCTGGTGGAAACTTTTCACTACGGTTTTGCTTAATTCACAGTCTAATCTTCATGTTACCACACATGTCAGGACACTGACATTAATATCTTTTACTTTTAAGAGAAGCACTTTCTGGAGTGGTTGTCAAACACAGTAATATCTGAAAGTGGGTTTGTCACCCTCAGACCTAATCCTGATTATTAGTATTAGAATATCTTCATTACAGTTCTGTGTATTTTAAAGGGATTTCCCCTCACTAATGTCACCCTTAAACAAGCAGACAGGAATAGATTCTCCATCAAACAGTATTTCAAAAAGGATATGAGTGGACTAAAACTTTTATGGCGATTGATCTGAGGAAGTGAAATGGACTAAGTATGTAAAGTGCAGATGTGGCACTGAATCTGAAGATGGCCTTCCCTTTGTTTAGTACTATAAAAGTCTGCAAAGAAAACAGAAAAAAACAGAAATCATAGTGAGAAGAAGCACATTTTTATATGTAGTCATCTACATTCTGTAAATGAAACAAATCATCACAAGTCATCAGAGCATAGATACATTTCCTAAACATGCGACAGCAGCTCGGGTCAGCTGTTTTCTTTACCCTGCAGGGCCGATTATATAGCTGCGTTGTTGAGTCTACCACTCTGTTTACCATCTGTGTCAACTCCCACCATAAGCACTTCTGCCTCCAAGAAAGCAGTGAGTGCACATACACGCAACGGGCGAGGCCAGTCGAGATAATGGAGACAACTCCAAAGCGGGCTGAACCTTTCCCCAACAGATGTGGCATTTATTTAAATATTTTTCCGTCTTTGGATAATCCTCCATCCAACAGCGCATCACATGCCAAAACAAAGAGACCCTGAGAATGACTGCCACATCCTTTTTCATCTCTCCATAAGCGGCACATTAAGGGGCAGCAGCCTGATCTACTCTGCAAATCAAAACTTGCTAATCCTATTTCTGCATCCAAAAGAGATCTAAAGAGACGCAGTCGCTCACCTCTCGCCTCAGCTTGCTGCTCTGAAACACCACTTGGTGAATTCAGTGAAAAGCCTGGCTTGCCTGATCAGGAGTATCACTGACATATCATGCACACGAGTTCCACATCAGAGTTTAGTTGATAATTTAACATGAATTAGTAAAATAGTAAAACAGCGTCACAAACACTGCTCATATGCTAACGTCTGAACCATCTTTAGCACCATTAAACTATTTCTTCAGAAGAAATCACGTCTACAATTAAAGATGCTGAAACCTAAGTTATGTGGAAGCTGTTTCTGGAAAATGAAAACATTCAGTTTTACTAGTAAAGAAAAAGTTCATAATATTTCAAGTATGTTTTAATCAGATGTCCAACAGGTTTTACTACTACTTAATATAATAATCAGTACTAAAATAATCAATTTTCCTGCTCATACTGGCCATTCAAAAATGTCTTTTGAATCCTGCTACTCAGTGTACGTGACGGGGGACAAAGTCTGCAGTCCTAATTCTCAAATGAAAAAAAATGTATTCCAAAGTTCATCTGAAGATTAAATGGGGCTTCAACTGTCTGACTTAGACTAATAAAGCCGGTTTCCTGAAGTCTTTTTAGTACCAAATCTCCTTTTTGTGATCTTCATCCCTCTACAGTGGTGACTCATAAAGGAACCACTGCGTGATGAAAAGAAGAGTGAAAGTCCTGATAAAAAAAGACTAATTTTAAAGGACACCAACATGATATGCTGATGACTGTGGATTACATCCCCCATCACTTCAAATGGAACCATCTTTTAATGGCCAACCGGAGGAAAAACTACAGCAAGAAAAGAACTGTTCAGTGTACATACGGACTTGAAAAAAAGGTTAAACCATCTTTAAGCTGACCCGCTGAGTGACAGTTTCTTCTTTGTACTGTATGTCTAATTTTGACAAATTTGTCCAGATGCAAATCCAGTTTGAATATGTTTTCTGCCAATAAACAATCCTCCTATCATCTTTCAGTAAAAGTGATGAGCTCTGATTTAAAAAAAAAACACCACAGGCACAGTTCTCGCAATCTCTTAACATCCCAATAGCAATTAATAAATAAAACACAGGAAACTAATCTGCTGTCCGGTGTGGTTGTCGCATGCCTCTACTAAGCCTAATCAATCATTTCATTCAGCCCAGAGGAAATGATTAGACAGCCCGCCTGTCTGTCTAGCTCGGTACCTGCCTACCTACACTTTGCGCTCATTGTGCATGACTAGGTGGATATACTTAGATATAAGTATAAGTGAGCGAGTCACACAGAAAGGCAGGGAAAGTGCAGCCAAAATGTTCAAATGCTAAACGATGAGTGCTAATAAGAGTCATGTTTGTAAGTCAAGTTCATTATGATAATGTTGGGATTTTTCTTACATGCGAATGAGACATATGGGAAGTGAGCTGAAGAACAAGTCACTGTAGTCGTTTGTTAGCTAACTCAGTAACGTAGCGAAAAGCACACACTCACATTAGTGAGAAGTAACTGGCGTGCTGGGTAGCTAGCTGATTTACAATAGTGACATCTAGTTTACTTGTGTTTATATGATTGTGGTATTTACCAGCGTTGTTGACTTGTATGTATTTATTTGACTAAAAAAGCTAAGAGGGCTTATTGAATTTAGCAAACTAGCCGCTAACACATATCTCCCAGCTGGCCAGTGAGAACTGTTTTATTCTTTAAAAATCTAGTTTTCGCTAGCTGGTTTCTCAAATTTTACTACCCAAATTTTAAATACACAAAAAACTTGTTGTACACAACCACCACCAACCCCAACCCACCAAACACACACACACACACACACACACACACACACACACACAAAGAAGCTCTCACCCTCTGGTTCTTGTAGTAAAATGGATCGATGTCCTCCAGTGGCATCCCGATAAGTTCTGGAGGGATCTCACCGAAGATGCGAGGCAGCTGCTTGCCTGCCTCCAGGTCGATCCTGGGTTTGGGTGGCTCAACATTCCTGTGATTGTCATGGCAACCCTTGGCTTTCTTTGCCTGCTCCTCCGCAATCCGCTGCTCCATTGCAGCCAAGGATTCGCGAGTGAACCGCCGCAAGCCCTCAGGACCCGTTGGTAACAGCATGGCTGCCATCTTTTCATCCTGATTCTCCTGTACTAGAATTTACTTACAGCTAAAGGCAGGGAAGAGGGGAGTGAAGACAGAAATGGAAGAAGGTGAGAAAAAATAAGTACAGGCTTGATGAACAACAGAGTATCCTGGATGTCACCCTTTGCTCAAAATTGTCCTTTCAAATTTCCAACCTTTAACCACGACATTTTGAGGCCTCCTGCAGGAAGCTTTTGATCATAGCACCAGTATTGGGTTGAGCTTGGTATACAGAGGTGGTTAAGCAAAGTCTGTGTGTCCACTGCATTAAAAGCTGAAGGAAACCCATATATAACTATCATGTTGTCGCTATGAAAATGAGCCCAAACGTCTGGTCAAAGCATCAAATAGTGTTGGGAAGGCCTCCGCAACCCCTTGCTTTGCTATATAGGTAAACTGGAGTTGGTTGAGTTTGTCTGCAACAAAGTTAGAGAGGTGGTCACACACTACATGCACCATACATTTACATAGCATGTTAACCCCTTTTCTCTTTCCTATTGTGGCTGTTGTGTTTAGGGACTAGAGTTACTTGGGGTCCAGGGTGGGACTGGTGAGCCTCCTGTAAAATATGTTCAGTGTTTAGTGTGTCAGTGTCTGTCATCACATAAAAATGCCAGTTTAGTTTTTTTTCTAGGCACATTTTCAGCCTTGATGCTGCTTTAATCAACACAGTGCCACAGGAATGAGTCCTAACATTCAGATATCAGTTAGCATTTTTTGCATTTCTGTTTCCCTTATCTCAAAGCCAATGGGTTTTTTGATGCCTGACATAAGGTCTGTTTAAAAAATTTCAAGTTTTGTTCTACAACATGAAATATGTCAGTAAATGCCCTACTTGTGATCTTCAAAGCGTTTATTTGCTAACAAGTGGCTAAATGTCGGGGACTTTAAACGTCATCACACCGAATAAGGAGACTCATCTACTCACTAGTCAGTCTTTACCATTACTAACTATTCGAACTCTGACTGAACAACTGGTAGTTTGATTAATTTATGGTAAAGCATGTATAATTACTGTGTAGTAACACACTTAGTGGTGGCGTCATTGATGTCATGTGACTGTGATATAGTTAGTTTATAGACTAACTGTAGCTTTATTTTCTTCCAGTGATCACATTTCCGCTTCAAAAATCACACAGGTGCAGATTATCTTGCTGAACAAAATGCTCAAGTATCATAAACTTGTGTTTTCTTATTTTCTTCAATAATCCAAAATCCCATAGGCTTTCTGTCGAGGGGACCAGGGTGGTGCTAACTTGTGGGTTTGTCTACAAATATGTCATCCCTGCAGCACTCTATTTTTCTGTATTAATAAAGGATAACATGACGAAGACGACCTGACAAGACAAACTGACTTATACTGACACTGTTTACAGTAAGTTTCGCTGCTCTCGGTAGCATAGTTTACAGCCATAGTGGACGATTATTTTTTGAGTGAAAAAGCTCAGAAATCACCAGCACCAAATAGCAGCTATCTGGAGAACATGATGGCTTATTTAGCAGCTAAAGAGCCAGATATATCCCTCAGGAGAAGGTGGAGACCAAAACAGAGGTAGCTAGTTAGAGTGAATATATGACTTCTGGTCACCAGGTCGACACAAAGACAACTCTAAACGGATACAAATGTTGCTCCATGTCTGCTTGATGTGTAACTATAACTACTTTTACAGCCTGTTATTATTATTTTACAAATACTGCAGGTTTAAGGCCTTTATTTGAGCAATTTTGAAGTTTCTGACTCTGGCACTCCCATTGCTGGTATAAAAAAAAAGACCGGACTCCAAACCAAGGGGAGATGTACAGGAGGAAAGTAATATATGAACTGCACCTGTTTTGACAAGGATTGTCTAATTCTTCTACAAACAGAAACTTATCAAAATGATTCAATCCCACACACAGTGGCTTCAACCCACGCTTACAATATAAAAGTGGTTCTGTGAAAACGTCTCTAAAGTGGATCTCCCAAAGATCTAATATATAACTTGTCATTAACACACTAAGCAACAGGAAATATAAATAAATATTATCTTTTGCAATGAAATAATGGAGTACACTGTATTTACCAAGGACACAAGTATGGATGTCTTTATCGCCACAGCTCTCTCTTCTACAAACACAGTGTAGAGGCTTATGTCTAAAGCTGCTTCTGATTTTCTGATTGGATGATAGCACTGAGGAAAGTCCAGAGCCCCGATATAAATATTTTACCCTTACCACTGACCACAGCTTCCTGTTATCCAACAGCCTCTGTCAAACTAGGGCAGCCATAGTTCTGAGTCATAGGGATTAAGTCCACAGTCTGAAGCCGTGACCAGGGGTTTTCACCAGCACTCATTTAGGATGGCGGTCACTTGTTTGCCTCCGCTGACCTAAAGTAAACTGCAGGGCCTGGACACCAACCTGTCAAAAACCTTAAAGATGTACTAAGATTGTCTGTTAGCTGTGTTAGCTTCTTTTAAGTGAAAACTGTTGCCATCAATGAGAACTGTTGTAGAGAACCACGAAAGTAACCCTTCAATCAAAAATGTGTTGTTGATTTTCACTGTGCTGGATGATGTTATGTGCAGAGTTTACAGTGAAGCAGGAGACATCTCGTGTCAAACAGTTACACTTTGGAAATGAAAAGACGATTACATATTCATTGATTCTGGAATTTCAAAATAACATTCTGTTACTTTTTGACCTTAAAATAACAGCCTCAAGATCACAATGATGGTTCAGTGTCTTGTTATATCTGTCACTCTGCCCCCCCATCACTTGTTTCTGCACTATGTCACTTCAGTGAGAGGGCAGGATCACAGCACTACAACATACAAGTTTTCAACACAAAACGCACAAAATGCCAATTTCTACGTTGCGTTGCTTTAAATGAGGCAGAAGGAGTAGATGACGTTAAAAGGATTTAAACAAGATCACATAACTTTCGGTGGACAAAAATAAAGTATTTTAAATACATCTTTGAAAACGTGTCCGGGGGGGATCTTTAAATTGTGGGCCACGATAACAAAATGATTAGCTGAAAGATGCAAGAACTCATAAAGCTGATCATCACGATAAGCAACCCATTTCAAATTACACAGTCATTTGATCCATTAATTAAAATGTCTGACTCGTGCAGATTTTAATAAAATCCAAACCCTACAAAGAGATAAAAGTCCCACTCAGCTGATTTCATCTGATCAAACATGTAGTCATGCAAAAACAGAAAGGAAAGAATGCCTTTCTGGTTTACAGCCATGTTAATAATGTCAGACAACGGCTATAAACAATTTTGAGTGTTGATTGTTTAAGTTATCTCATCAAAAGGACGGATTCACACATTCGCTTTTTTTAGGCAAACTGTTGTCCTGGACTATAATAAAGCATAAAGAAAATTTGTCTTTATGTAATCCAGGACCAAATCCACTGTCTAAATAAAGACAATACCAAAGTCCTTTCCACAACCAAAAGTTCACCCCCCTATTTTAGCCAGTGACCGAGCCTGATATTTTAATAACTGGAAAAGCTTTCCAAAGAGAGGATTACATTTCTATGTTCCCCTTTTGACAGAGAAATACCATTGTATCCTTTTCATATTGACTAAGCGCTGCGAGTTCTCCATCTCCTCCTGTCCTGAAATGCATTGATCCCTTCACACGTCCAGCCAGACGCTAGTTATCTGCTTTCACTTGATCTGCTTATTTGGCCCAGGTTGATCTCAGATCAGCTTGTCTCTCACACTGAATCCAGCGCTTTCCCATTTGCTATCAAAATAAATAGGTTACGGTCCATTTGCAACGTCATAAAGCTGATAAACAGGTTCAAAGCAATGATATTTCTGTCAGGATGGGACAGGATCTAACAGGATGACATGAATCGTCCAGAAACTGTCACAGCATTCACCCTGTACAGAACAGTCTGAAGCTATGACAATGATCAAAGCTATCAAAGCATGTATCAATTATATTAATTTATTGTTGCATGCGAAATGGTGGTAAAGAATTAGAAACCAGAGAGAGAAAAAAAGTATTTAGTTGAATGAAATTTAATTCCCGTAATCGCCAGATGTGATATGGTCATCATCACAGCAAATAATTATCATAATTAGACTGAAAGTAGAGCGGAGCCATGGACTCGCACGCACAAACACACACACACACACACACAGACTCATCTTGGCAACATGTGTTCTGTAATACTACTGTTTTAAATTCTCAGAACAAGAAGTCAGATAATGAAATGTAATTGTGATAAGACCTCAGCAGCAAATGTTGATGGTTTGAACTATAGCCTGTCTAATACTGAGGGAAATACTGTTGTCGATATTTGGGGGTTTAAAAAAACAATCTTTATATGGATCCCTGCTAATCTTTTGTGATTGACCACTTGTCTCTCTCCTGTCTCTGGTGGCGACCTCAAACCTAATTTAGTATTAATGTCATGTCATTTTATTTTGTTACTTCTCTACTTGCATACAAAGGACACGATAATCTGCAATGAAATAACATCAGCCGATGCACCAACCTGACTGATTCTGACTCCTTTAAGTGCTTGTATATCTTTAGCAGCTGAGAAAATTAATGTATAATACTTTTTTCTCATTGATCAGCTACCTCCAATGTGACCCATGAGTGGCTACCATCTGCATTGGACAGTTAATTAAAAAGGTGACATGATTATTCAATTTAACAATAGACTTTTTAGCAATGCATAAAAGGTTAAAAGAACCAAGTGCTAACTCTTTCTCTGCAGGACAGTAGCGCTGCCTTTAAGATACGTTGATATGACGGAAAAGACTGACTGACAGGTTATGTAATGTTTAGAACTGCAACTCATAGTAAATTTTTCCAGCAAAAAATGTTAAAAACATTTGCTGGTTCCTGTTTCTTAAATGTGAAGATTTGCTGCTTTTTCATATCATTTATTAAAGATTCCTGGACTGAAGCTATTTGAAAACATTGAAGACTTTGGGCTCTGAAAAATTGAGCAGATAATCATTTTTTATGGCATTTTACAGAGGTAACAATTGATTAATTGTAAACATCGTAAATTAAAATAAAAATAATCATTAGCTACACACATATGCGCAGTAGAATTGGAGGGTAGCATTACACGGAATGTACAGCCGTTCACTTTGTAATTGCCACACATTCATTTCACAAGTGGGCGCATACATACAACATTCCTCATCTGGTGGTTCTGTCAGTGCACGCTAAAGGGAACACAACTTTCTTCTAGTGAATTAAAAAGTAACAGATCCTGACGTGAAGATTTACTGATGATGTCAATTCAAACGGTCAGTATGAGACATTTGCTGCTCAGTAACATGTCAAGTTTTAGTTAAAGTCAGTGTAATTTAAGTCTGCGGGGCGTTGCAACGAATAGTCATCTGCTCTATGTGAATGATGTAAACTGTAAGTTCCAATAACACTCGCAAATCACAACATTCAATAAATCCTGTCTGATGAAGGAGAAATGGTTGAAAATTGCAAGGTGGTAGTGTTTAGGTATTAAGTCCTCTGTAGCGGCCAGTTCTCTCTCCATTCTGTTCACTTCCTCTCTCACTGAAGTGCAACATTTTAGAATGTTTAAACTACTTGTCAAAAGTTGAGCTCACTACTAATATCTCTAAAACACTATTAAGAAATCAGAAATCGTCAGGAAACGTGCTGCGTGTGGCGCAAGATGTGCTATCGAGACCTCATTGACAGAAAAGGCAATATCTTTACTGTAAAATTAATTTGAGCATTTAGCCTTTGATATAGCTCGCTCCTGTAGCTTTGAAAACTTCCTGCCTGTCAAAGCGAAAACAAAACAAATATAGCCATTGATCGTGAATGATTTTGCATATGACAAATGACGCAGTTTGAAAGCTGACGGGAAATGCGTGTGAAAACTGTGACTCCAGGTCTGAACTAGTTTAAAAGAGACCACAGTCCCACATGACGTCACATCACATAGTGTCGTGTTGCGTCAGTTCAACTCCTTCCAGCTTTGCGACTAATTTTGTCATTTTGGTGTGAGAGGGTCAGTCTCAAATTTGTCTTACATGTATTATCTTCCTTTAACTGTTCATGGACACAAAGTGAGATGAGGATTTGATATACTACCCTAAAGAACTGTCTCCACATTCATTTCTATAAACTCATATTTGAGGATACTTGGAAGCGAGTATTGTTTACAATGTCCGATTTGCTGTTGGTGTTTTTTTTTTATATGAGTTTTTGCTTAATTCATCTTTGTTAATATTTGGAAATTAAAAAATGACAGCTTGTGTTTTCAAAATAGAACACGTGTAATCAGCTCTTCATCATTATGGTCATTATGCAATATGTTTTAAAACTTTTGCCTAATGTAATAAAGGATTATGCAAAAAAACAATTATATGAAGGTTTACGAATAGCAGTGAAACAATTGGACGCTGTGTAAAACATAAATAAACCAGAATGTGGTCATCTGTTAATCTTTTTTGAACATCTACTCATTTGAAAATAGCACAGAGACAGCATATTTAATGTTTTACCTCATCATCAATTGATTTTAGTTAATATGAATTTGATGCCAGCAACATGTTTTAAAGAAACTCAGGCCAGGGGCAACAAAAGGCCACGAAAGTCAAAGGATGCTCAATAATTTACAGGCAAGGGCGGAGCGGTGTTCATTACTTTTGAAACACATGATTATGTAAAGATATTAATACATGGGCACTGGAACACTGATTGAATTCAGTTTTTAATACACATTTTACACAACTTTTTTAGGATCAGGGTTGTATTAGAAATGTATCTTGAATGTTGTGCTTTTCTGTTACTTTAACTTTAACATTGAGGTTTGTGTTTCTCTGGATTTATGATGGGACTGAGTCCTTTAGAGGTGATTTTGGGACAGAACATAACAAGCATTACTTTATTCACTCACGGGGATTGACTAAATAATCTCAAATGAATGGTTTCATTTATTTGGTTTACATTGCAACGGTCACCGAGGTGCAAATGAAACTGATTCCAAGTCTTCATATTTCTCAATTGTTCATTAGGTCCGTTTTTGAGTTTTATTTTTTTCCCTCTAAACTATCTTACCTGTTGTAAAAAAATGATTGTCACGTGTTTTAATTAAACAAACTGCTAACTTGTATAATCAGAAGGACTTTGGTGTGACATAAATACATTATTTTAGTAAGCAAAGCTCCACCGCAAACTAGCAGTCTTATTGTACATCCTGTCTGTATTTACAGGGTTATGTGTCTGTTCCCTCACAGAGTTGCATGCTGTGATCCAACCTGCGCAGACTGAACTGATGACCTACTTCTTTTGCAAAACCTTTCAATGTAATTGCATCAGATAGATAGATAGATAGATAGATAGATAGATAGATAGATAAGGTATGTCTCCCCCCCACACACACAATTACACCATGGTGCGGTTCCTACCGCGACTTGGGTGAAGAATTGATGAAAGCTTGTTCCTATGAGCTCTGTTGTCTGTGAAGTCACATCCACGCTTATGCCTCCTCAAATCCTGCTCCAGAAAACTGGGGGAATCTTAAAACTAATCACGAGTTACATCAGCCACATTAGACGAGAAGATGATGAAGTTTTTCGGATGAAAGGAGGAAAAACTCATCTCAAATGTGTAACCACTGGCTCACATATCATTATGTAATGGGCAACTCAACACATTTCAATAAGTTGGGGACGCCATGGAACACTGGTCGAAATCAACAGATTTGGGTGATAATGCAAGTGAATGACCTCAGTAAGAGTAATCTTTTAATGCTCAACAATCAAAAATAAAACATTGAATGTATATTTTTTTTGTAGATTAGTCTATATTTTTGTATACTGTGTAACACAGACCATGATATTGTTTGAAATTTGAAAGACTTTTTTTTAATTAATAACTTGTTTATCTTCTTTTTTCAATGTATGGAGACGTCCTCCACTTGTCTTTCCTTACTCAAAGTGAAATCAAAGACAGGCATAGAACCAAACAGCTTACAAATGACGTCGAGCATTTACTCTTAAAAGTAAAAAAAAAAAAAAAAAGTCTAAAGATCCTTACAGGGGTACTCACATATGAAACTCCGAGTTTTACAGCATAATTTCCAGAGTTGAGTTCTTCGGGTTTCAGAAGAAGCAGCAGGCAAACTCTCCGTGCAAAATCCATGTCTCCCCTCTCAAGGTTTAGTCTTCATGATGGACCAAGAACTCCAATCCAGCGGGCAGGACAGAAACCAAAAGTGCGTCTCCTCACCACAATCCAAAGTTTAGCGGTCAAAAGTGACTTCTACACGAGCTGCCTGTCGCCTCGACGCCTTACAGTGGACATTTCGGACGCTGTCACAAGTTGTCCTCTGTCCTTCCATCCGACTGGCTCTTCCGTAGTCATCCCACCGCCGCCGAGCTGCGGAGAGGATGCTGCGCTGTGTTCAGCAGCGGCGCGCCTCGGTTTGCCCTTGAGCGAGAGGACGAGGGAGGGAGGATGCTGCCGGTGCGCAGAGGATTACCCCTCCTATGGCTGCCCTGTGTCACACTCACATACTACACAGGATGAACGTTTAGCCACAGTACAGGACACAGCGAAGAGGGGAGTTGAACCTGGTGTTTACCCAGCATTCTGTGCGGGGAGGACCTGACCCTAACTTAGGCTGTAAAGTTTCACAAAATAGGCTTCTGCTCCTCTTTAATGATGTTGGCATGGCCTGACGTCTGCATTAAGTGTCTGAGGATGAACTATATGAACCCGTTTGGAGTTTACTAAAGTCATAGGACTTTTAATGATGGAGTTGCATCACATTTGACTCAGTATTGCAGTTTACAGACACGTAACCATAGACATGTATACATCACATTGAGCGCTGGACCGTACGTCGACGTCGCCGCCATCTTGGAGGAGGCAGCTCCGCCCCGTGAACTGATACAAGTGAATGTAATGAACTTTATGAAGATCCTTCTGTAAAGTGCTATAAGTTAATGTCTCTCATTTACACATTCACACACGTACGGATATATTCAGAAAACAGATAGGAACCAGAAACAACGTCAGTACGTTCTCTGATGATTATAAACGTTAACTACTCCTCATATGTTCAGTATACAGGTCGAGTGTTTGCAGCTGCTAATGTATGTAACTCTGTTACTGTGATGATACATGACAGTTAAATATTGAATCTGTGTATAACAACCAGATCCTGACATGTAAAGGTGACATCTGTCTACCGTACTGTCATCTTGTTTCACTAAATTTAAGTTTAAATATGGACAACCGACTTTATAATATATGAATCATAATCGGAAATACTTTATTGATGCCTGACGGGAAATTTCGGCGTTACAGAAGCTCCCATTCAAAGTCAAGAATATGCAGAAAAATACTACTACTACTACTACTACTAATAATAATAATAATAATTAAAGCTGCAAGCAGCGATGAACGGGTCCTCGCAGGACGTGCCGCCGTCGGGGCATGCAGCCGTCGGGACATGCTGCCGTCGCCACGTGTTCACGCAACACCTTGCGTTGAGGAAGCCGTTCCTTTATAATTTGGTGGCCTGATCTTGTTGGTATTAAATAATGTACGCTGAAGTCAGAAGAACTACCTGAAATCTACATGAAGAACAAATCATTTGAGGAATACACTGTGTGACCATACAGACTGTTAAACAGAGGTTTGTATCCATTAGCAAGGCTGAATG
>OMLP01024946.1:0-17889 GCA_900302685.1 Spondyliosoma cantharus | reverse complement strand
GAATGGAGACAATAGAGCTGTTCTTTATGTCCAGATGACCACACACAAATACAACACACACACACACACACACACACACACACACACACACACACACACACACACACACTGCCAGGAAACGTTCTAGTATCCTGCAGCAGTGAGGGCCCGTACGCTAAACTCACATTTTAAGGAACGGGGGTATTACATAACAAAGCTGTCCTATGACTGCGTTAACCGCTGATGTGGTCAAGACAACGTTACTCGAGTGCAACTTCCTAAAAAGGTCTTCAACACAGTCCGAAACGAGGAGAGATGCATCCGAGTCAAAAATAAACTAAATCAGAAGGGGTGCCATCTATGGACACTCACATGAAAAGTTGTTATACTGAAGTTTGTGAAGTCGCCCTTAGAAACAGTTCAGAGAAGGGCAGGCACTTTCAAAAGATACTTTGCAAGACGAACCAGTCAGAGCAACAATAGGAGAGCACTGCCACCAGTGGAGCCGGTCGGTGAATCAAACTGCTCATTATAGAAAAGCCTTCAGTGCCAATCTTTGCATTTCTCTCAGGGAAATATATTCTCCAGTTCTGCTATAACTGACGGTGTCGCATCTATGCAACGTCTTCAGGAGTCGGCTTTCGTCGCTCTCAAACAAACAGTCGCTTCTCTGGCTGGTCGTCACGTCCAAACCAAGCTTGTAGCTGCAAGTAGCTCCTCATGAGATGCTGATTCAGTCACAAGTTCATAGCTTGAAGCCTGGCAGGATGGATCTATTCGATCACATGATCTTTTGAATCCAGCTGCCACGCACGCTAACGCAACAAGGCACAGAAATTGATCAGTTGTTTGATTGAAGACTTTTGTGTTTCGGAGGCAGAAGTGGTGTAACATTGCTTGGGTGAGACAGAAAAAGAGGCTGCTGTCCATTTTCAGAATTGTAAAAATGATTTAATCCTACCAGAGTAGTTCTTCTTTTAATCATAACCAGGAAGGTTGATCGAACCTATTAGCTTCTTTTAAAACACAACCCACAGTCTCCATGACCCCTTAAAGGTCGAGGAGGTGATTCTAAAAAGGTGAAGTAAAAAAGATAGTTGATTGTTGTGTCTCAGGCCCTGAAATGCCAACTTTGGGTCGGTATTCGGCCCAAAATTCTTACCCAAGGCGTTGAGAATAAGACCCATC
This sequence comes from Spondyliosoma cantharus, assembly GCA_900302685.1. Taxonomy (NCBI): domain Eukaryota; kingdom Metazoa; phylum Chordata; class Actinopteri; order Spariformes; family Sparidae; genus Spondyliosoma; species Spondyliosoma cantharus. The sequence goes on along the minus strand of OMLP01024946.1, from coordinate 16,722 downwards.
AATCTATCTTTCTCCAAAATTGCATTCCCTACCTTTAAACCAAGACGATACAATTGTTTATCAGACCTTTTCTGAAACTGTTAAGGGCAGATTTAGCAAACTATAAGACCAAAACAATGAGCTAAAAGATGCAACAATATGTTGTTGGCGTATTTCTCTCTGAGCACATTTCTAAAGAACGAGCAAAGATGAAGAACAACCCCTCCGACATTCACTTCTAATGATCCTGTACAAATTACTGCTCCTGTTGGAGTATAAACTGTTATTAGCAGTCTATTATAAGCAGGTTTTTTTTCATGTATTTAAAAGAAAAAAAAGTTAGGTGTCGGCAATTCAACTGTTTATTCTCTTCATGGCCTGAGGACTCGAAGCTTAACACAACACGTTCTGGTCGACTGACTTTCGCTGGCGCTTCTCCTAATCAGACCGACCGCGCCAAAGATTACAAGAGACACCTTTAATTATTTTTCACCTCGTCTGTGGCAGCCAGTCTCGCTCGGGCCTCGTGGCTTCTGGATTTGTCTGTCTGAGCTTATCGCCGGAGATTCACACTTTGAACTTCAGCTCCAAAAGTCCAAATTTCCAGTTTACCAGAAAGCGATAAGTGATAAGTTAGCTTGATGGATCACAGTTCAACGTCACACCTGAAGTGCTTTGATTGATTTCTTGTGTTCAGGGACTGCAAATATGTTAAAACGTGTGAACTTTAACTCGTTATATAGAAACTACCCCCCCCCAAAAAAATACCCCAATACTCACTTTATACAACAGACATTATCCCAAAGAAGTTGAGACTAATGGCCATGAAATCCTTCAGTAAATGTTATAAATGTTGCCGTTGTTTTGTTTTCTTCAGGCGTTATAGTAGAACATTATATCACAGCCAGGGTGACATGGAAACAGGATCCTGGCCCAGACATCATGCTTGGCAATCTTAAGGCTCGAAACTATGAGGAAGCTTCTCGCCAGGAGACGTAAAGCACACTCTCTTTACGGACACAATGCAAACTTGGCATTCACCGCATTCTCCACCAGCTCCTTTAAAGCTCACGGGTGTCAGGACACGTTACTCTCTGCAAACTTTTTACGGGATGTGGCAGCGTGCTTTTCTGCAGAGAAGACCTTGACAACCTTATCTAAAAGGTCCCTTAAGTGCCTGGCTTTGGAGGGAGTGACTTACAAGAATTTCAAAAAAACACACATTAAAACAAGCTCGAGGCGAATCAGAGAATGGAACGGGGTTATTGTAAGTCACACGATGGCATTCCGTTTCCCACCACCACGGGTTTGTATAAGCCCCTTACTGATAATGCGCCACACAGTCTGGCCCCCATTGCCTCCTTGAGTGACAAAGTCAATCATACCAGCGGATTAACAGGCTGCACAGGGGCCCTCCACCTCTAAATGGCAGGGTTGTCTGAAACGTGCCCATGATGGACGTGCTGCAACATGTAGCAGCTAGTTCCAGCACTCCGCCACCCTCCGCCCTCTCTGTCCCTTTCATGCCTCCTACCATCCCTCCCCTCCATCCGTTCTTTACCTCGCTGCTACATCTGCGTCGAGCGGCGTGAATCAGGTGGGAGGCCCATCCACCTCCCCCCTGCAGCAGCAAGAATGTCAAGATAATCTTCAGGTGGCTAGTACACACACACAACGGCTTATTCCTACTTCTGATTGCTGACCTCTCCGGCTGAGACACTAAAAGGCTAAGAAAACACAACTTCCCCAGGAAACAATGTCGACCCACTTCGAGGGCACAACAAGCCGCCGCTGCTTAGATGCATTCCATCTGCATAAACACTTAAACCCCGCTCCTTGTTTTGGAGTCAGCGTTGGATTGAGCGGTCCTCCGAGCTAAAGCTGACAGGAGCACGGGACAGGCCTATAATTATTCCTATTAAAAGGAACACCACCTGTGAATCGAACGCGTACTGTATCATTAGATGTCATGTGTGAAGACAGATGCCGAGAGTGTGAAGGGCTAGATTTCTTCATCATGGCTCACTTTTGCTTTCATATCACATCACTGCTTGGTATTCTTTCAGTTGAGCTGTCCGCGAGGTGCAACATGTCGCCCGTGTTTTTAAGTTTCCTCTGAAAGGACTCCATGTGGAGCGGAGTCGCTTTGACTTCAGCTGAGACCCGGCAACATTAAATCTAAAGATGCAAGATTGAGCTGATATCCTTGCCCGGTTTGGCTCCTTGCACTCAAGAGTTGAGTTAGCAAGTAGGACCACTAACTTAGCTAAATGGCTAACGGAGCTAACAAGCTAATGGCAGCTACTTGTAGCAGCAGTTGGGGTTACTTTAGCAACAAAGCTGTCCGTCTGTAAACCCCATAAATCTCCTCAGTAGCTACCGTAACTGTACAGCAGAGGTAGAGGAAGAGCAACAAGTGTTTTTTGAATAGTAATCTGCGAGGGTCGTTTTCCAGTCAATTTAAACTTCAAAATAGTATTTAAAATACCTGCAAAATGAATGTTTTGGGCATTATACTGCCGTTAACAGGAGATATAGAGTAAGACATAATGATAATGCGATAAAAACAAATTGATTTTGACTTCATGGGAACTTTGAACAGGTGTCGATTGACACCAAGAGACTTCACTAACTGAAGGAGTTGGGTCGTTATCCTCTCTCCTCTTGGTATCCACGTTCATTTAACAGCATATTGTGTGAATGAGCAGTTGTCCGATGCTGCTCTTGATAACAACATGAGTCTGATTTGATCTAACAGGAACAATTTCCTTTATCTTTTCTCCCGCACGTTGAAGCATTCGAACAACTACTGACTCTAATCCTGGTCCCCCAGTCGAAGGCCGTTCCTCTGACCTCACTACGCTCATCGATTCATCATGACGCGTCTGTAAGGTGAGGATGGTCTGATCAACCAAACTTTCCACCTCTCACGGAAAATTACATCAGCGTGTTGTTATGGTGGGTGAAATCATAACATACAGTCACTGCAATGAACGTCCATCACAGGTGTGATTGAGCCACAGCTGTCTGTCTTAAGAACCTCCGACTAATGATAAATAAGGCATACCTGCGTCTTGTGTCAGGCGTGTGTCAGTCCTGCGTGTGCTTCGTAGTCTAACCTTATAAGGGCAGCTTCCCTCGAGGCCTCGACACAGCCGACCTCCTGCACGTATGAGTTATGAAATGACTGTCTGCGAGTTGTCAGCGTGGCTTTAATTGTTAAAAACCCCTCCCTTTCCCTGCTGCTTACTTTATGCTCAAGCAAGTAAGTAAGTAGTTTCCACATTGCAACCTCATCCGCTCTGTGTGCGTGGGTATGTGTGTGTGTGTGTGTGTGTGTAGCCAGACTAATGTCTGGGGCATTGCCTCAGCAGCTGCTGAGGTGGAGCACCTGTACACTGACTTACTCATGCACACACACAAGGACTGTACACATACAGTAGATACACACAGTCTAGATTGTCTGGCCTTGGGATTACAACTGGCTGTCTTCCTCTAATCATTTGAGTCATGTGGAGTGTTTGAGACGGTCACGATAATCCAAATAATTAAATCATTTTTACGTTCCGTCTCCAGACAACCTGGAGTGTACTTTCAGTCTGCGTTATTAATCTTGCACGCCACTTCAATAAAAGGCCTTGAATCTACAGTTATCCAGCGTTTGCACTGAAAAAAATTGGCTTCAACTTCATTTAAATCACAATTAAAACAACTTTGACGGCAATATGTTCGCGTGTCATGTCATTGTTTATGATCAGCAAACACCCAAAAAGACTTGTTTCATGATTTGTAATTTGCTTATGAAGACTTGGGACTTAATTTGGCGCCTCATAGACCTCAAACCTGGTGTGACTTGGATGACTCGGAGCTCGAATGACGTGAGACTTCACAGGAACTTGTGTCATTATTGCTGAGATGGATGACTTGCAACTTAAATGAGTTGTGATTTGGATGACACATATGAAACTTGAATTGGGTAACTTGTAATTTTTCATAATTGTTTTGATTTTGGACTTCCCCTCGAAGGGGAATTCTGGTGTGTTAAAACATGCGCTCCATGTTTACATGATTTGGTTTGCAAATGATTCATAATTACCAAAGGATTTTGGAACTGGTCCAGTAGATCTAATCAGCTGCAAGACGTGACACAGTGAGAGGTGATTTCAAGAGCAAATCAAGATCCACTCAGAGTTTCTTTTACCTAAAAGATAGTTGATTATTGAGCCTCATTTTCCAACTCATCAAATACTTACACTTTGATTGGGCCGACCACCCCCGAGTGTCAGAATTTGACAGGTTGGGAATGAGATATTTATCTATCTTAAAAATTGGAGCTTTAAATTGTACTCTTATCAAACTATTTCACTAACATGCCTGACTTGATGGGGTCAAGACAAAAGTGAAGTTCACTAAGGGTCCATGTCTTCATAACATAGAGGACCAAAACAAACGTAGAGATGAAACATAAAGCAAACGTTCAGTTTTAACTTCTGTGGTTTTGCTGAAACAAACCCGGCTAACAGTTCTTCTGGCGATTGGGTCGCTGCAACAGAACAGAAACAGAAAAGCCCATTTGTGGGAGCAGATCTTCTGTCTCTGGTGAGTCAATCCTCTGTTACCATGGCGTTAGATAATGTCAATAAAAATCAACGCTTTAACTCGTCACTCACACGGATCAGTAGCTGTTCTGCTAGAAAGAAACATTTACGTGGTTACAGGACCTGTAAGCACCAAAACAATTGTAACAGAGCCCCGCTGGTCATTAGGGAGAGCGGTAAACACTCAAAATGTGATGCTCATGTGTCAATTGGATCGCCATAGTAACGCACACTGAGGTGTTACATTCAAATACGTAGGTGGACGCGATGCTGAGACTTACAGGAAACCCTCGGTTCCATGACAGCACGTTCCAGACAGGTCCACTCTGTGATTTGCAAAGGAGAGGGTGTTAACTTACTGCTGCTGCTTAATATGTTGATGATACCCCTTGTGTGGATTTTCTGTTAAATCCCCGTGGCTTTACTACCGCTTGGTTAGACTTAAACACAACCCTTCCCTGTTATTGCAAGGGATTCTCAATAAAGCCAACCCCAGTTACAGCTACAGTTACCACTGATCCCGCTGGTGTTGGGAAAGCATGCAAAGCATCTGGGTCTGTCCCGGCGAGAGCCCTATTACTCATGGTCGATAATCCTGCTGGTCCTATAAGGAACATTCGGATGAACAACACCCAAAAAAAAACAGAGGGGAAGGGGACAGGAGAGGACGCGGGAGGACGTAAAAGGGGGGATGCGGATAGGTGAGGCCAGAGAGGGGGTGAAAAGGTGAGGGGATGAAAGACTGAAAGAAAAAAGAAGAAAGGAAAGGAGTCGAGCGCTGATAAGATGGAGTACTTGGACTTCTGTGTGTTTTGACTCTGAGATTTCTGAGTCAACACTCGAGGGGAAAGTTTACTTTGTGATGAACAAATCATGACGAGGTGAGGACGAGATATGTGTTGTTAAACTGAAAGATCGGACACAGGCGTGAAGCGTCAGCCAAGAGCAACAGCAGCGGCCTTTTTCTTCACACACGCAAGAAAAACACTGCTTGTCTTAACCTTCAGCTCCAGTCTTATATAAGGTCTCTGAGATAAGGAACAAACGAGCATATTCTTATTAAAATAGACTGTTGACTGTGTACATGTGATCCACTTTATCCCCCATGTGCCACCTGACTCTAGAGGCCCAATCTAATCAGGTCACTGCAGCCAGCCGGCTGCTCCAGGACCAGGCCACTCCATCCTTACCTCAGCTGATATGCATGTGGTCAAGAGAAGGAAGTGGCTGAGATAACTGAGGCGTTTCTCAGTCAGACAGGCATGAGGTAAGGCATCAGGAATCTCTCACAGGGCATTACCTCAGACCTACAGGCCTACGAGCGGCTGCTGTGGTGACGGCCGAGGGAAAAAAAAAAAAATAAAGACTTAAAAAACACACCCCGGAGGTGGTACCTATTTTAGGCACCCTGCCCTGATTCATTGTGATTGTCTGCAGTGGTGGGAGAAAACACTGTGACTCATAATTTCACATTATGAGCTTGGCTAGGTTCGCATGTAATTAAAGTCCATGGCTGCTCTTGTTCCGAGCACCGAGCGTGTCAATTTGTTAAGTGTTTTAACACTTCGGAGCTGAAATAAATAACAGATTTGTTTGGGGAGTGAAGTGCAGGCTGTGATGCAAGCAAAGCACGTCGAGTTCTCCTAGTTTCTAGAGTCCTTGTCTCGTCTTGTTGTATCCTCAAAAGCAATAATCTTTTTCTTCTAGAACAGTAACCTGTGCTGCTTCCTGGCACGGCCACAAGGAATGTTCAGAATGCACCTGAAAAAAAGTCAACAATAAAAGTATTTAGAAGACATTAAATTGCACACAATGACTGCCTGGCACAACGGACGCCTTTGTTGTGTGTACTCTCTGCTCACCGCAGAGGTACAGCACAGGCAGCGATCCTATTCCAGCGCTGTAATCTGAGATAAGAAAAAAAAAAAGAAGAAGTGTAGGGGAAAAGAGTTTAGAGGGTGGGTAACTTCAGATGGTATCTCATCTTCTGCATCATCTGAGCCATCAGAGACAATCAAAGACTGTGTGTGGCACACTCGCTCACAGTGATCCTGAGCCAAGGCGCCGCAAAATTAATTTTGATCTAGGCGATATCCGCAAGCCCGAGCCATGTGTGCACGCCCAGAGAGGACCCCACAGCCCGAGTCATCTACGTATCTTCGCCTCTGATGATTTTGACTCTGTGTACTAGGCAGCGGCTCACTCGCAAGGGCAGCTAAATCTGCAGGAATGTCAGCGTGTCAGCCACCCACTCTAATGCCCTGCGCCTGCCGAGCTATGTGAACTCGTCCCATCTGATAAAGCAAAGTTTCTCTCTCGCCGTTCATCACCCAGAGATACGAGGGATTTGTTGTTTTGGTTTTTGTTTCTTCCTCACCTCTTGGTTTTATCTCCCCTGGCAGCTGGCGCCAGGCATGTGTTTGGAAGAGTGGAGCATTGTTTTGCTTCGCACTGTCAGGGATCCTGTTTAAAGCCCAAGTGTATCAGATTTACTTATGAAAGTGGTGGATACACATATGAACATGCAAATAAAATAGATTTGCATGTTTCGGAGAACTTTGGAAGGCTCACTTGAATAATCTTCAGACTTATCTTGTATCTAACCATCGCAATTAACCCCAATTCAAAAAGAAAACACTACACATTGTGCTCATTGCACGATATCAGGCCATTGTTAGGGCCAACACATTCCCATCTCTACACAAGTCAGTGGGTCGCCAGTGAATCCCAAAACAACTTATATCACCGTTCAGAAAACAACACGATTAAAGTCCTGTGCTCGACTTCATCTCCTCCTTTGCTGCTGTAATAATTTCTACAAATGTCAATACAGGTCATTATGAGCTGTGACTTATGTTCTTGTTTTTCTGGGCTGACCCAAGCGAGACAAACCGCATTAAAGGTAACTAGCGTTGACAGAGGCCAACTCCTTTGTTTTGGCCAAAAAGCTGCTCTTGAACACACAACGCTAAGACTTGTGTGGTACCAGCTTCACTACGTTTTACATCGTATGATTGTATTTGTTACATAAAGATTCCTCTTCTACAAACTGAGGATTTGTCTGATTCAAAGTTTCAACTGTTCCTCTGTCTTTTGGTCGTTGGACTCGTAGATACGACAGCGACAGGCTTTCTTTTTCTATTTCTTTTCTCGTCCTCTGATAGCTGAACAGCCAATCAGAGGGATTTCTCTCACATTACGGCTCTGCTGCCAAATCAAGTTGTTCAATCAGCTGGAAAACTGAAGAAAAGGGCCGACTGGTGCCAACCAGGCCGGGACAGACAGTGAAAACTAGGGTCATAGATGTTCGACGATGGCGAGACGTTAGCTAACGGCTGAAGATTTAGAGAAAACGTTTAAAGTTTCTATGTTTCCAGACTTTTATCTCAAAACTACAACTTTATTTTTTATCAAAACATCTTGACTTTTTTGAAAATATGACTCAACATAAACTTTGCTTTAATACTACAACCTCATTCTTAAAATCTCATGTATTAACTAGTAACGATCACCTCCCCCGGCTGAAGCCACACACACACTGTGTGTACATATCTTTATATCTGCTGGCTGGACACGAGTAAGACTCACAAACACTCATGCATGGCCAGATTAAAACACAAGAGCATCAGTTGTTCTTCTATTATTGAAACATCTGTCAACAGCTCCTTTGTTGTATTTATTCCAGACCAAAAGGACTTTCCCATGAGGTCATACAAAGACACGCACAGTCTCTCACACAGCAGGGGATGTTAGCGCCCTGACAACATGGCAATTTCTGCAACCACAACCACCTCTGACGCTCCAAGGTGAAGTTCATCAGACACGACCCAGAGAGAGAACAAAACAAAAGAAAAGTAAAGTTCAGGCCAACGACGCTCCTGCAACGTGAAGCGCTGCAGTTTGCCTCCATCGTGTTTTCATTCACAATAAAACAATCATCCTCACATCAGCGTGTCTGAATTTTCTCCTTTATAGTGGTTCGATCGCCACATCCCACCGCTCCAACCACCAAACATCTTAACAACTCCCATTCTTCTTCTTGTGATATGCAGCCGCTCTGAACAAAGCTTCTTCTCTTCTTTTGATGCTGCAGTTTTTCTGAGTCTTCTTCACTTTGACTCATGCCACCACCCCCCTCTCCTCCCTGCCCTCCTCCTCCCTGCATATTTTGGTGTTGTGTTTTTGGTATGCTCATGAAAAGGCCCACAAAAGACGGGACAATAGGGCACCTGCCAGAATAATGAGCCCTCACAGAGAAATGCAGCTGGGAGCCGAGAGTCATACAGGAACGCTGATGATGGCCCCGCTTTAAAGTGGTCAGAGATGATCCTCAGCCACACCTTATATCCCCCTGGCTGGAATTTCCCCTCTGACACACACACACACACACACACACACACAAAGCAGTCATGCTCTCAAACAAGCACACACACACATACACACAAGGTGCACACGTCATCCTGCACAGGGAAACTTTTATTTTTCACTTTTCTTTGAGTCACGTTTGTCACAATGAAGCATTATTGTTTGTCTTTCCTTCAGAGTGCGTGAGTAGGTTCATTCAGACACGCCACCATCACGGCCGGCCTATCAGTTGGCCGACTATCGCGTCCGCTACGTCACTTGAATGTGGACAGAAACTATGCTCCTCCTGGGGGAACAAAAGCCAGACTGTTTACACACTGCTTCTACATTTAACTCCTAAGAGCACACTGGACGTTAGTCACCAGGATTCCTTTCCCTTTTTAAGGTTGTAAAAAAAAAATCCCCCATCAATTCGAAATACCAGCAGTGAGCTAAATTTAGCTGGTCAACAGGTCCGGGGGGACAAAAAACAACAGCAAGATGTCCAACTGCATGAATAATGAGGAGAGGAGGAGTGGGGGAGCTGATTATAGAGCCACATGTTGTGTTCACACCAAACATGTTGGAGCAGTTTCTGAAACAAAGCATTGTTTGAATCTTTTTTTTTTTTTTGCTTCTATAAAAATTCTTTCAGCAAACATCCAGAATACACATCCAGGTGTTTATTTATATTCACATTTCTGTTCGGCAGATGTGTTCGGATCTGTTGTACAGATCTTTGCAAGAGCGTGCCGGCGTTTGGGAAGCGAGTGACGGAGAGACCGCAGGATGAGCTGATGTATTTATACGTGATTTCACGTGTGACGGGGTTAATAATAACTATATAAAACCAGCAGTCTGTTCGCAGATGGTCTCGTTCGCTGTTACAGGTCGTTTATAATCATCAGAGGAATCAGAGACTGTTTCATAAACACTCAAAAGTTCCTCGTAGTTACTTTAATAGATATTAGACATTTACATATTTACATAGCCTCCTCTTTAAGTGATCAACTGGGGAAGTTTCATACTAATATCTGTTAGTTAAAACAATCACCCGACTCACCTGCAGCTTCTCGTCGAAGTCTCGTCTGCCCTGAATAACCCCAGAGAGCGAACGTGAAGCTGTGCAGGACGCTGCACGAGACACCGGCGTTCAATCACAGTTATTTATGATTTATAATCACTTAAGTCTTTTACCGAGGAAAGACACCAAACACTCTCTGGTTCCTCCACAGTTTATATGGTGGACTGAAGCAGACGTAGTGTTTTCAGTGGTTCATTTACTGAAGTACTTGAACTGGGATGATTTTGAGGTACTTGAGTATTTCCATTTTATTCTACTTTACACTTCGACTCGACTACATTTGTCTGACAGCTGTAGCTCCTGGTTTGTTTTCTTTTTCTTGTTTGTATTTTTGAGCAGATAAATGGTGCCGGACTGTCAGCCTTCGTTTCCCCACACGAGCACAGTGAACATGAGGTTTGCAGGAGGCTGACGGTGTCATTTTTCTACCGTCATCACATTCTCCAACTAACATTTACTTCATAATGATGATATGATGATACGTTAAAGCAAAAAACTATGACTACTGCCAGTTTGAAATAGTGTTCAGCTTGTTCTGTGCAAACCCTGATTGAAACCAAACATTTATATTCTGTGTTTGGAGAAAACGATCCCACACTGAAGGTGAACTTGCACCCCTGACTCTCCAACCATGGCACCACCTTCCATTCCCAGGATCACATTGCTCCACTCTCTGACTGGAGGCGAGTGGAGACGATCCTTCGTCAGACAAACACAAACGAGCGCTTTGTGGCCCCTGAGTGTGCCTTCAGTACTCTGGGAGTCAGCAGGTCAGGACGGTGGAAGGTGGGGTGAGGAGGTGAGAAGGTTTTAGGGGCTGACGGGGAGACATAGTTTGGAGGGGAAGCGGGTGGAGGGGGGGAGGCTGCGTTTGGCGACAAGGCTTCAGTTGTTTTGCCAAAATGGGCAGAAACAACCCTGACATTATGACATTGTGAGCTCACAAAAATACACTCACACACCGTGCATTATGGCGCGTTGACCCCGTCACCTCCTCCGCTACGACGTTCAGGAGAGAGAAAATAGAATTACTGATCTGGTAACGACATACAGAGGCAGTGTTAGCGCTGTTTTCCTAATGGTGGTCGTTTGTAAAAAGCCAAAAGTCAGTCAGAGCTGGTGTCAGTCATCTCGTCTGTTTCAATAAAACACGTTCACGTGAAGATGAATGTCTCAGGAAACCGATTACAGAAGTTATGTTGCAGATTAAATCCAATCAGTATATTCTACACTGTAAAATAATGTGTCACATCTGTAATTTTACAGATATTCCCTGTTTTTTTTTAAATAAATGAAAAAATCTATAAAATTACAAAAAAAAGACTGTAAAAAAACATTAAAATTCATTTATTTTCAAAATATTTTCAAAAGCATATATCAAATCTTTCAGTGTGACATCATTTCATCACATTGAATATTGATTTAATAGACAAGATTTCACCTGATAAGAAGACTCTTCTGCAATGTGAAGCCTGATTATTTGTATTTTAATAGTGTTCGACCGTATATGAAGGTAATTTCATTGTTTTATACTTGTTAGTATCCTTAATTAAACTTTAAATTAAGATCTGATCTTAAATCCAGCCTGTTTTTGCTCTGTGCTCCATTAAGCACTCTTCTCACGCAGATGAACCTGGATTGATTGGTGATTGGTTTGTCTGTGTCAACTGACCGCGTTGAAGGAAAAAGACAAATTCCGTCCAATGAAAAGAGTAAATTCTCCTAGTTAACAAAGTAGAGTCACGGTTTACTAATGCTACAGTTCTCACGGACACATTGTATATAGTTGCTTGTTGGGTTTGCTAATGTTTGCTTCCTAACTAGCTGTCTAACGGTTAGCTAACGTTGCATCGAGAGGATTGTGTTGTCTTCATTTCTGTGGTGACGTTAGAAAAACCTGGACGCATATTTAAGCTGACGTGAATTATCGTTAGCGGGAAAAGATCAAGGCTTCTCTCATGACACTGGAATGACTTGGCCTCAATTCACAACAAATTGCCGTGTTGATGTCGGCTTTTTCAAGCTATATTAGACGCTCATCTAATAAATACTGAAGCACCTGCCTGAACAGAACCGACATCACACTGTCATGTTTCTCATCGTGCGTCATGGCAGCAGTATTTAAGGCGGGTGGGACTTTGGATCAGTCAATTAAAGCTAAAAAATGTCTTTTATTACAGTAAATGACTGTGTTTTTTATAGTATATAGTGTAGTTTTTCTGTTCTTGCTGCCAGAATGACACATTTTTTTGAAAAATAGTAGAAAAGGAGAGAAAATATGCGGCGATACAGAATGCAGCCATTAAGAATGATAGGATTAATCAAGTTTTTTGCTCATTAGTGCTCACAAATATGCTTTCAAGTTGCAAAGCCCTTTTTACTTCAGTAATCCGCCTGTGAGAGAGAGCTCGCAGGGACCACAGTCCACGTTGCTCCAAAGGTCAAAATGTCACTTCGGGTTGTAGGGAGAAGTAAACAGGGGTGGAATAAGCCTCCTGTCTTAGGGGGCCCACGCCATAAATCCTTAAAATAAGAGTGCCTCTACACGATCTCTAGAAGCTGAAACAAAGGGTCAAGCTTTAATCGCTGGTAATAGAAATCCTGTTGAGTTAGCTCAGTGAACTTAAAAAGGGCTTCGGGGGGGGGTGAAAAAAAAATCTTTGACGGCGTCAGATACTCGAGAGAAAATGAAAACTTCTTGAATTCCTCTGGTGAAAGACAGATGAGTGATCAAGAAAAATAATCATCAACACGTGTGTTGCATCGCTCGGAGACACAGGGCTGAACACCAGCGAGGCGAAGCGGAGGAATGCCTGGCCTCAGGTGATGAATAGTCATAAATTCATTAGTGAACGTGTACCGGGCTGATTTGGAAGAATGAACGCTATTGCGAGGATAAACCAGTTGACCCCGTCAACTTGGCAGCTGTCATGACCTCAACCTGTGGCGGTATTAGATGAGGGAGGGCAGAGGGACAATATTTGTTTAAGCTGATAACCAGGGGCTGTAAAGCTTGTGTGTATGTGCATACATATTCGTGTTTAGTGTTTATAGTGCATGTGTGTGGGAAAGAGGACATGTGAGGGAGCACGATCGTGTATACAAGTCTGCACATGAGCATGCACAGACATGGATTTTATTGATACAAACAGTGCAAACACACACACTTGATGATGCGATTCTGCATGAGCGAGTGTGTGGCCCCGAGTGCAGCCATGACCAGCAGCGCTCCTAACGGCCTGCAGCTTTTGCTCGGCGTCATTAACATTCCAGCTGTGGAGACTTTTGGCATGCGTCGGGAAGCATGACAAGACAGCTACACATCTCCCTCTCTGCTCCCAGCACAGCCTGTCATTTGTCAAAGGCTCACAACCAAAACCTCCGTTGGCCTCAGATCATTTCTGACAGATCATTTATCTTCTCGTCTGCCTGCCTGTCACTCACACGCACAGGCATCATGATTTGTTTTCTGTTTTTCTTAGAGAGACGTCGCTGCTGCTGCTGCCGTCGCTGCCGTTGCCGTCGCCGCTGCTCCTCCTGACTCACCCATCCAGCTACAGGTAAAGAGTTATTCACGGCGATCCCTCCCTAACGTGCTATTTGCCCCGCAGGCAAACAAATCTCATTGCGCTCCTTGGCAGATCCTAATAGATACATTTGGAGCAATTATCCAACAGATATTTTACAGGGACGCGTTATGTGTTTTGATGGAGCCTTGCAGAAACATTACATGAAATCTAGCCGTTAGTGGGTGTTGGCACAGGCCAGACATTCAGTCGGGCAAGCCTTGTGCTGTTGCACAAAGTGTTGACACGCTGACATTATGGCAACTGTAAACCTACCTTGAGAAACAGAAACACTGAGAGACGTGTTGCGGGGGAGAGCGCTCGGGTGTAACAGACTGCGCGGCTGCCAGTTTCTTAACGCACACGCTTGTTCAAATAAAGATACTAATACACACATATCTACATGCACATGCGGACGCTTTAACAAGAGCAGCAGTTACACGAAGGCCTTTATGCTGGCAGCATTAATCACAGTTGTGAGGCTGTTAATCATAGTTGTAATTACTGTTCTACAGCTCCAGAGACAGTCTCCGGGGGGGGAGCGATGTTTTATGTTTCAACCAGAAAGGACAAAGACCGAAGTCTGCGTGTGTTCCTCTCGCAGCTATTTCAGCCCCACCTTTCTGTTTCTAACGAAGTCTTAGCCCAAAGCATCGACCGTACCTGGCAGCAGTCCTGATTCTGGCGGGAGTCTTCCTGTCTTTAACCCTTACTCTCGCCGTGCTCCCAGGTTAATTTGTGTCTAAGTTTCCGTGTCGGATGTTTATCATGGAAGCTGGCAACCCAACGGCGACTCAGAACCTCGCCTGATGTGCGCCTCGCCTCATTGTTTTCCTCGAGAAATGGATGAAACAGCTGCAGAGGAGAAGAAATACGCAGCAGTCCTGCATTATTGTAGAGGTCTACCTGGCAGCGATGATCAAAATCCTTGAATTGGATTTGTGATGTTGACTTCTGACCACCTTTTTATACGTTTTTTTATTTTATTTTATCGTAAACTATGAACTCAAGACCAGATAAATGGAATTTTACTTTAACATCCTTGTGTTTACCCTGTAAGTATGTGGTGTAGGTTATATGGAGGTGTTGAGGGTTGGTCATTTTTCCGATACCCCAGAAATAAAAAAAACGTTGGCAGGTTTGATCCAATTTGGAGAAAAACACACGCAGGAAAGAAATGTAAAGTTACAAAATATTTAAGAAAACATTTTATTTTACATAAACTGTACAGATGACATTTATTTGACTAAATGATTCTTAGACAGGAACTAAAAATAACTTTCTTATTAAATAGAAAACTGAAACAAAAATAGAATTAAAAGATGAAAAAAATGAAGTGTTGCTTATTGTACAAAACAGAGAATGAAAATAGAGCTAAGAAATGAAATCATATATCGTACCCTGATACAGTGGTAGGCCTATTGCAAATGATCAGAAACAGTATTGTACACAGTAACTCAATGGCCTTGCCATCTTCGTACAATAGCTAAAAATCTTGGCCTCTTTGGTTCCATTAATTAGGTAAAATACATTTGAAACAAAATTCAATTTACTTCTATAAAAATAACTTTTCAATGGCAGTTTTTTGTTTCACTAATCCCGCAACTTTTCAGTGCAAACGTCACAACAATCATTCGCTTTGGAAAGGAGGCGAAAGATTACATTTCAAGTATTGATAAAGAGTCGAGGAGTGAAGAGAGAAAGAAGGAGAGAGAGCAAAGATGGAAAGAGAATTCAGTCTAATAGAGCATGTTGAGTATGGGTATAGGTTACTATACATTGCATAGCTCATGTGGCACTTATTTAGCGATAGGACAGGACACTCAGTACCCCTTGGAAGGCATTTCTTTATACAAGTGCTATTCAGGGTGTGCATTTCAGTTTCTGCAAGTGCTGCACTGCACTGTGGCGACCCACTGGGCCAAAACTAGAGTCTCCACGTCCGCAGGCCCACTTCTACTGGACCTTAGGGGGGGCAGGAGGAAGCAGTTCTCTCTCTGTCGCTCCCAGTGCACAAGTGAAGTGCACTTATGAGATCAATCTTCACCTGGTTGTCATGGTAGCAGGGCCTGCAGCACTCTTAGGCAGGAAGTAGAGGTTGAGGCCCGTAGTCAACAGCGAGAATGACAACGACAGCAGCAGCGGCGGCGGCGGCAGCTCTGCGGACGACTTTCTTTTGCCTTTCTGCGGAGGGTATAATCCTGCAAGGCATTAAGCGCTGCCGGTCTAATTCCACCAGAGAGGACAGTCAGACTGTGTCTGTCGGCATAGTAGGGAAGTGCTGGTGTTCTGAATTGTATAAGCTGATGAATTGTCAGTGCTTTATAAAAACAAAAGTCTGTCATGTGCTTAAAGTACTTAAGAGGGTCGGAGGAGCGGGGTCGGGAGCGTCGGGGTGAAGCCGATAATGTCATCAGCTGATCCTGTCACTTTCCTTAAGCGCTTGTTATCTTCATTCAAGAGGAGATGATGAGCCATTATTTTTTGACTAGAAATGGCAAACTAGAGCAAAGTATCATTTGGTGATAATCATTCCCTTCTCGTCCCATCGCTGTCGCCGAACGGACAAAACTCGGGCAGCAAGCATGTCACTCTGATAAATACACACACTCGCACGCACACGTGCAATCGCACGCGTGCACACATGGACACAACACTGACACTTTGCTAGATTGTGCCGGTGTGCACGGTGCTCGCACATACAGTAGGTATAGATATATTGTATATGTGTACCGTACAATAACGTCCTGTTTGTACAAAAGGCCTTTCTGACTGTTCCAAGTTCAAAGGTCATGACGGGCCGGTGTGGGACTCAAGCACAGCCACACTCCTCCACGATCATGTTGGGCACGTCCCTCTTTACGATGTTGTATTCATCGTCAAAGTAGAGCATGGACATAGTACTGAGCTTGGTGGGGATGCAGCAGGAGTTGACTGAGCCAGGGCTCATCCCTCTCATGCGGTACTGGTTAACTACTGCAGTGTGGAAGGACGAAGCTGAGCCCGGCACACCTGCCATGTAGGCCGGGCAGCTGCCCTCACAGTAGTTGCCGTAATAACCAGCTGGTGCAATGATCCAGTCGTTCCAGCCAATAAGGCGGAAGTCTATGTAAAACTGCTGCCGGCAGCAAAGGCCCCCGCTGGTGCCGTC